>VZTN01000489.1:407739-436055 GCA_013400515.1 Erpornis zantholeuca
GCTACACTGTAGCCCCGGCGCCCTGCCTGCTGAGACCTCCTGAGACCCCGCTGCAGCTCCGGAGTTGGATACATCTCATCTACAGCCCGGGATTTGGATCCATCTCTCCTGCTCCAGCCTCCTGTCCCCGAGGGTCCTTCCTCGCTGCCCCAGGGGGGTTGTGAGTTTACTCTCTGCCTCCGCCATTCCTGTGAGGGCCGAGCTCGCTCCGGAGCGCCCCCTGCAGCCG
This sequence comes from Erpornis zantholeuca, assembly GCA_013400515.1. NCBI lineage: Eukaryota > Metazoa > Chordata > Aves > Passeriformes > Timaliidae > Erpornis > Erpornis zantholeuca. Next base: position 407,969 of record VZTN01000489.1, read on the forward strand.
CGGGGGAACATCGCTGCCTGACAGCCCAGCGAGGCTGCACCGGACTCTGCTCTGTTTGGTATCACCACCAGGGTTACTGCTGTTTGTTTGCCTTGCTTTATATATGTGTTTATATAATCATTAGTAAAGAACTGTTATTCCCATTTCCCATATCTCTGCCTGAAAGCCCTTGATTTCAAAATTATAATAATTCGGAGGGGAGGGGTTTGCTTTTTCTATTCCAAGGGAGGTTTCTGCCTTCCTTAGCAGACCTGTCTTTCAAACTAAGACAGTGGGAAAGATGAAAGACCAGTCACTATAAAAGGAGTAAGGGAGACCCTTCACCATCAGCTTTCCCATCCTCCCCTACACTGACTGGAGAGAAATGCAAAGTTGTGAACTGGACTAAAATTAAACCACATTGGTCTGTTCACTCGTTGTTAGCAATGCTGATGCTAATATTTAGCAAATTTTTTGAAGCTATTTTTTAGCAAGGCAAAATGGGGCCTTGACTAAAAGTAAATGTTCGGTTTTAAGATGCAATTACTTTTACCTTTCCCAAAAACCCAAATTGCTTGAAAGAAACTATATGGACTTTGAGGTTTATTGACTTAATGGAGAAAGGTGATTGGGAAAGACTCCTGTTCAACTGACAGAGTTGGTAAAACTAATTTTGTTCTTAGCTTATGGTTCTGTTGGTGAGTCTTACAGGTGCTGAACTGAAGCTGTCATGCTCTGTTCTTCAAACCCAAATCACAGGCTAGACCTTCATGTTCCTGGAGTGTGGCCTCTCCCTGAGTCTAGGTCAAAATATCAAAAACCTCATCTCTCCCTTAACAACCCTTCAGCCTTTCCTCCAGGAGAGCATTCCTCAGGGAGAGCTTCTGGTGGAGTCTTCCTTTCCCTGTCCATTCAGCTGACTTTTCTCTCTGTGTGGGCACGATGCAGCCCATGGTCAGATGGGTCTTCCCTACTCTTGTTACACCACGTTCCCTTCCATGCTGAGCCAAACCATCCTCTCTGCCACTGGAGCTGGTGGGTTTGGTGGGGGTTGCATTGAGAGCATGGCCTGGACTTGGCCTTCTCCTTCTCATGGGCTGAGACCTCCTCAGTGACCTGATTTGATAGCTCATCATGTCACCTCTGCAGTTTCATCTGGATCCTGACTGCGCTCCAGCCAGTGAGGTACATGTTGGCATAACTCTCTTCTCAGAGGGGATTGTTGTCACCATCCTGCTAAAATCCTGGTGGGGCTGGCAAGGGGTGGAGGATAGTGCATGTGCCAGAACTGTGTTTTTGTAGAAACCAGGCTGTGGAAATTGGCTCAGAAATTGTCTTTTCCAGATTGTCACCAGTCCTGTCATCTCGGTGAAGCCTTCCTTCTCTTTTTGCTTCATCCTCCCACTTGGTCCTCCTTATTCTTGCTTCAGATATTGTTTGTGTGCAGATGAAGGGACCACTTTTAGCTGGTCTGAAGCCAGGGAGAGCCATGCTGAACAGCTGGAAATCACCCTGGTGCAGCCAAGCCCAGGATTTGGCCATTTGTCATTTATATTGATTTGGCTTTGTTCACCTCTTGTCTACTTTCTGAGCACATTTGCCATAGTGGAGGGCAACAGGAGGGTAGAAATAATTCCCCTAAAATGTCACTAGTGTAGGACCCTGTAAAACTGATGTCACGATAACATTGCTCTCATATTCCTTCAATGTAACCTTGTTTCTTTACTGTTTTTTCCTGTGATATTGTAGTAATATCAGATTTGGTCTCTGCTACAACACAGGACTAGCAGATTTTCTGTGGGATCTAAACCTATAACATGGTCTTCACCTTGTTTTCTGCTGGCAGCTCCTCTGAAGATTTGATTGGCTTCAAGCAGTTTGCTGATAGTTTCCTGTAGGAGAAGAATGTGAGATTTTAGCAAATTAATTCCAAGGCCATGAATCCATAGGAACCTAGAGTCAGACACAAACTTTGTTTTTGAGGTCTGTAGAAAACATAAATATGTTTTTTTTCCAATCTTAGCATGCTTGTGGATTCTCAGGGTATCAACGTGCCAGCATCACACCAAGGAAAATGTGGGCAATTTTGAAGTCAATAGACAAGCAGCCTTGAGAAGAGGATGAAAAGGCTTTATGATTCTCAAAACTTTTCAGGATTTCTTATCTCATTTCTGGGGCATTTTCATGGCAATCTTACAGTTTTAATCACATCATCAGGTTCTTACTGGAATACAGCTGTTTTCCAGTTTATGTTCAGCAGATAAATCCCCTCCAGTAAGGAAAACCCAGAGGTCTGACCAACAAGGAGATTTCATCTGAACCACTCCCCAAGCTAGAGGGGACAGTTCTGATAGGCATATTTCCTTTTCATGATGTAATCAAGCAGCCATAGGTTACAAAAATCACCCCAAAATCTCCTTTCTCTCTGTAATAAAGGTCAGATGATTTCAGGGGCTCTATCAAATCTCCAGATCAACAACTCCTCCTTTCCTGTTCTCCTTCTTTCCTGTCATACTCGCTCAGCCCTTCAGGTCAGCGGGTGAGTGCATGGTTCCCAGGACTCAGGCTCTTCCAGGAGGCTTCATTAGAGCCTTCCTGGCTTCAGGCTTGTCTGAAAGATGAGCACATCCATGTCCCTGAGTACACAGACCTGTGTGCCTATGGTTTGGGATGGGTTTGTTTTGTTTTCTTTTTTTCCTTTATTCAGCCCCTGGCGACATCTGGGTAAAGAATTCAGTGTTTGGCTGTGGCTGACAAATGAATTGCTGGTATGGAAGAGAGCAATTTCAATTAAGCTAATAAAACATACCTGTTACCTGTCATTTGTGAGGAAACATCCCAGGGAAAGGTATTGACTTCCAAATATTTATGCCATGTTTTAAATGGATTCTCAGGGTAAAATCAAGAAATGAGAGGGGCGTTAAATTAACAGCTGCAGTGTATTTTCCTCTGAAGTGTCATGTGAAATGCATGAAAGTGGAGTGAGCAAGAAAGATTTCTTCTCCTCATGGCTATGGTTGCTCCATGGGTCTCCTTCTTGCCCTTTGTGCCCACATAGAGGTACAGACTGAAGACGGGGAGCTGAAATGCAGTGGTTGTTGCACTGTTTCTCCCCATCCTGATGTGGGAACTGAACCCAAAATGTTGCACTGCACAAGCAAACACTCCAGCTGTAGGATCCTTGCTCTAGTGGTGGGTGTCTTCTCCCAACATTTTTTCCTTGGAAGGAGACCTGAGACTCTCAGCTTGGCAGGAAACAGCTGCAGAGATAATTTAGCACCTAAACTGGAGAAAAGGACTGTGAGTGCAGCTGTGTCCCTGTGCCTGGGGTTACCCTGAGCCCAGAAACAGCAGATTCCTGCTAGTACCAAATGGTCTGTTTTCCTCCCCTGAATTCAGGGAAGACACCCCACTTCCAGCCCCTGAGTGAGCTGGTTGAGGCAAGTGCTTATGTTATAACAGGAATTTCTAATGGTTTCAATTTCACCTGATATCCATGCAAAGTGAAACGTCAATCACATCATTTCCCAGACCACTGAAATCAAATCTCCACAGGTTTCTGCCCAGAAGTTCCTCAGCCTGGAAATGCCTTCGCTGGGAGGAGTGGGAGGTGGGACTGGGTCTGTGTAAAACATGCTGGGTACAGTGGGGTGAACCCCAGCTCATTTCATGGCTTGGAGCCTGAACTCGGAGCTTAGCAGAGGCTGTAATCCTGAACGTGCTGCTCCACAAGCACAATCCTTACCAGTCTGGGCTTGTGGCACGAGAATCAGTGACGCTGATTCCTTTAGCAGCGAGGGAAGGGCACGCAGGTACATGTATCTGCACACATGCATGCACCTATCTGCACACATGCATTCACACTCGTGTTCTTCACAGCCTGACAATGAATGAAAGGCAAATGCCATCCCACCTGAAGGGATTGCTGCCAGCACACTCTGTGCTCTGCAAGCCCCACCGTAGCACTGCTGGTGGCAACCAACATGTTAAAGCAATTGTAGTGCTTCTAAAACCTGCTCTGCACTGCTCTGCTTCCCTGCTCAGTGCTCCAAGACACTCAGGGCTGGCTCGGCATCGGGAGGGCTGAAGGATGGCAGAGGAGGTGAAGGTCAGCAGCCCAGAGGAGTAAAACAAGAGGCTGGGGTGGGGTGGGGGAGGGAGTAAACTTCTAAATTAAGGGACATTTGGAAACAATTTCCTTAGCAATGTGGCAGATGGGAGGGGGTTCCTTGTCTCTGTACTTCCCCCACCAAACACCTGCTGAGCTCTTCAGAGGTCCTGAGGACTGGAACTCACTTTATGACAGAGTCAGACTGAAGGAGCTGCTGGACTTGGGCAGCCTACGATGAAGGTAGTGTCACCAATGCAAGTGAACTTGCCAGATTCAGTAGAAAAGCTTCCTAGAACCTTATCTTAAACAAAGCTGCAGTTTAGTGATCTGAAATCATTAATCAAGCTAATTGCAACTCATATTTATTGGCCTGTAGCTGCTGTGTAGCCACGAACAGCTGAACACACTGAACTTATCAGCTGAGTAATTGTCTCTGATAAATGAATTGCCTTCAAAAGAAAACAAGTGATGCCAGCAATCCATCATCAAAATGTCTGCGGGAAACCGCTGGATGTGTTGGTTTCATACAGGCACAATCCTACTTGGTGTTAAATAAAGAGCAAGGGCACATTCCTACAAGGCCCTAAATCCTGCACTTACACCCTGAGGTCGTGGGGCATTTGGTGTTTATGATGGATTCCATCACAGAAAGAGAAAATATATATATATATTGGTATATCTATGTGTATCTGACAGTGTCCTTGCCATCTGCTTGCTTTCTTTAATGCTTTTCTCACCACATCTTCAATCCCATAGACCCAAGGAATTGTAAGTTTCTTGAGTATCAAACCATGAAACTGCAGGCAAACATTAGGGAAAGACAGAAATAGGACATGGATAAATGGAAGAAAAGAGTGATGCTGTTGCCTCCTAAACCAGGGGAGTCCAAACCTAAGCAAACCTCCATCCCTGTCCCATAAAACTGCAGCAGGGCTTGTAGCAGCACTGTTAGCAGGAAGGAGCGTGGGGGCTGGCTGTTTTTTCTTCTCAAATGGCCCCATGAATCACGTGTGTGAGAAAAGAAATAACTGGAAAAAGAAGGCACACATACCTGCTTGCAAAGAAAAGCCTGTTTGTGCTGCGAGCACACTGGAGGAAATTGTTGAAGAACAGTTCATCCATGTAAAAATACGACCGGCACGAGGCTGCCAAGGGTAGTTAGAGCTGAGCAGATTGGTCGTCTAAATGCAGGTCAGACAAATTATTGGTGTCTAGGGGCAGCTTTCAGTTACACACAGCATTTTTTCTCCCATAATTTATAAAACTTACGGACAGCAGGATACAGGCAAATGGCTCATTGGGGTCCCAGTTACTCCTTCCTCTTTCAAATTCTTTGGCCTCCTTGTGGAAATGCCCTCACTATCGCTGTGTTTATCTTTAGACTTGGAGCAGTTCCTCTGGCTGGGCTGGGCTGGAAGAAGAGGAGTACTTTTTGCAAGAGAATTCACCTTTATGTTCCCTTCTTTGCCTGTTATTAATAGGGAGAACCAACAGTAACTTGTTCTGGTGGATTTTATGCCTTTAGTTAGCAGGAACATGTCATAAATTTGTCAGACTGTTTTGAAGTGATGTTTCAAAGATCTACTCTCACTTCCCAGATAACACAGCACTCATTCCTGCAAGAACCCCTTAACTCCTGCTACCACAATAGCATCTTCAAATATCACCACGATGTGAGAATCTCAAAAGGCAGCAAGTGCCCCAAAATGTCCACACAGCCCATTTCAAACAAATGTTCCAAGTTTCAAGATTAAGAATCCATATTTTTATTGCTGTCCTAATTTTAAGGCAGCTTGAATAAAAGAAAAAGGTGTGCTGCCACCCTTCTGCTTGCTTAATTTCTGTTTTATAGAGAAAAATGGTTTACAGCCATGGGTTAAGAGTCAGGACTCTTGGGTTCTTTTCCCAACTTAGCTACTGACTCATATTACGTTTGGCAAGTCATTTAACATCTTTGCTTGGCTTTCTCCTCTATAAGAGAGATGTAATAATACTTCAGTGGCTTAATTAACTAAACCTTGTAAAGCACTTTGAGATCTTTGGATGAAATTGTTCTAAATGGTGTTAGAATGTTGAAATGGTAGAAACAACAAGATCACAAAGCACAGAATTTACCAGCTGGTGTGGCAAGAGAGTCTGGTGAAGGTACTGAGGATGCTGGGGAAGAAGGAGCCTGAAAAGTTGCCCTCTGCTGCCAAGGAATTCTTGCCTTGGTGGGTAGTGAATGTCATGTTTTTCGAGGAGGGGGGAAGATGTTTCTTGAATAGAGGGCAGATTAGTAGGGCTGAACCTCGAGTCCTTCAATTCAGGTTCAAAGCACGAAGAATTAGTTCAGTAGTGCAGGAGTAGGGCAAATCTCTTTGCCTTGGTTGCTCATTTCCCAAAGAAATCTTTTCAAAAGCTGCTGTCCTTTTCCATTTCCACTGAAGTGGGTGGAGCAGTTTATGCATAACTAACAGGACCCTGTTCCCACAGGTAGTCGAAAAGGTTCCTCTGCATCCTCCAGACAACAGTGCTGGATGGAAACAAGGGTGCTGGAGCTCCTGTGCCATTCAGTGCCAGCCCATAAACCATTCCTACTGTGTTTCATTAGTCTGAGGACAGCAAAGTTAAAAATTGGGCTGTATAGCCTCAGCTCCTCGGCCAGGTCTGTGAGTGATGGATTGCAGATGTAGGAGCTCTTCCCAAGACACACCCTGTGTGCAGCATGAGGCACTCCAAAGTTAACACCATTTCAGAGAAGTGTCCCATGCTGTGCTGCTCCCCAGTATCCATATTGCCTTGGATCTGAAGGAAAAGAAGAGGCCGTGGGGTCCTTTAGCAGTGATTATGTGCTGATGAGAGGTTCCACCATCCCCAGACCAGACCAGACCCTACCAGGTGGGCATATGGGACAGCCAAGTGCGTGCCTCCTATGCCTTAAGTTTTAATTTTGACAAGGAATCTGGCTTGCAGCAAGGAGGGAATGAAACAGCCAGGAGGGAATAGCAGGGAGAGGGTAGGAACTGAGAGGCATGTGGTTTCACAGGCTTGCTGGGTGCACAGCCATGGGGTGTTGAAATGTTTAAAGGGATTCAAGATAAATAAATCTCGCTCAGCCCCCGTCTCAGCAATGCCTGTTAGCGTAACTCAGTGTTGGAGCAGAAAGTAACCCGCTCTTCACAAAGCGTGTGACTCCAAACGGGTTAATCCATCACTCACTCTCCCCCCCTGCCCTCACCCTGCTCCGTCTGGGATAGCTTCTAATCAGAGCCTGGGCCCAGACATCGTCTCAGCAGCTGGCCGTGACGCCACGGCGCAGCAACCCCTGCAGCCCCTGCCAAAAGCAAACTCCATCCGTGCTTTAGTGACTCCAGGAGCCAGCCCCAGCCTCTGCACCCCAGCCCTGTGCCCAGAGGGGGCTGTGCTTGGCTGCTGCTCAGCCCTGGAACCTGCCCCTCTAGACTTTCCTGATGCCCACCAGCAATGAGAGAGCTGCAGCCTGACCCAGTATTCCAAAGCTGGTGGGGTCTCTCCAGTGGAGCAGTTGGACACATTTGGTGCTGGCAGCAAGCCGAGGGGTGGGGGTGGCTTATTTTCCCACTCCAATCTCTTTTGGCAGTGTCAGGTGTCCCATAAGCACAGCCATGTATTCTATGTTAGCTTCAAGGCAAAACTGCCTCTTTGGGAATGATTTCTCCAGAACTTGCCCATTTTTTCTGTACAATTGGCATGGCCCTTCCTGGCCCCTAAGGTGTCATTGCCTCCTGTGAGATGCCCAGTCTGGGTTGGAGGAGGATGGTATGAAAGCAAGGAGGGACATTAATGGGCAAAGATACGCAAGAAAGCAGAAGGATGGCGAGGTAACAAGGAGCCACTGGTTTTAAAACTGATTTTATAACAGTTTTCCATATTCCCTTGCTTGACTCTCTCCTTTGAACAGTGGATGTGAAAGAAGTAACCATTTTTTTTTACATGTGATTTGTAAAAGCAGCAAGAAATGCAAAAAAAAAAAAAAAAGATGGGTCACTTGGGCTTTGTAAATGGGGTGGGAGGGGGTGTTATGGGTAAAGTAATGGATGTAAAGCAAATGTTTCTGGAAGCAAAGGGGATGTATTCCCCCCCTGTGCAGCCTGGTTTCAAGGGCTCATTAAGTGCATCTCCCAGAAATATCATTGGAGCACATCTGGTTCTCTCCAAGACAGATACTGCATGGGTCACAGTGGAGCCAACATGACATGGGTCTAATGAATTTTCCACCCCTGTCTGAGGAAAGCCCATCTTGGCCCATTTCTTGACTGTTCCCACTGAGTCTTTCCTGTAATTTAGGAAGAAATTCTCCTGAAATTTCCAGTTCCCACTTCAGGTTGCCACCAGTCTAATTTCTAATGATCTGGTTTGGCCTTGAACCATCCATACCCTCTGGATATCCTGGTTCACAGTGGATCAGATGTGCATCACTTGCCTCTTCATGGCAACACTGTCTCTGCCTTTGGAGAAGGATGCATTTCACCACCACCCACTGCTCTGCTCCACCACCCTGATGTGCTGCAAGGCATTTTCCTGCATTGTGTGTGGGACTGATTGTCCTCCCATGCAATTCAACCTCTGTGCTTTTGAATCATTTGTCACCTCTGGGTCCTTCCCTCCCCTCACTCCGAATGCCACCACATGAGTCATTCCTCAGCTTTCTTGGCAGACAGACCCCCGAGGAGCAACAATTCAGTCCACATCACTGCCGAGTGTGTTGTGTGATTGAAACTGTGCTGAGAGATTCTCTGCCAGGCGAAAAAGGACAAACAGTGTTTCCCAGAGGATGCTCTGCTCCATTAGTTCCCTCCCTTCATGAATGGTTTGACTGTGAAACTGGACTTCTTCCAGCATGCATACAAGTTGGACATGGGCTTTAGTGGGCATTGAGTCCCATTTCATCTGTGCCCTGCTGGGAAACAGTGTCCCAGGAGAAGATCTTCTCCTCTCTCTGCAAAGTACTGGGCAAAGCAACAGAATTTTCTTGGTCTGAGCTCATTGATGGATTTGGCTCCTTCAGGAATGCACTGGACTCTCATGGTTTTGGGCACATCCAAAGCCCTATGTTTATCAGGTGGAGGTGTCAGTTTGTTGACTGCCAGTGCCATGTGGATAATAACATTTTCATGACATGACATCTTCCCTTTTTTTTTTTTTTCCTGACAGGCTGTGTTGACTAAAAGAGAAAGATGTAGCCTGTACAAACACACTGATGTACAAACACCTAAACATGTATGTGGGTGCTCCCTTACATTTATATTTTGTGCATAAAGAAATCTGCACAACAGGCAAGACAAGCAGATCTTAAGTGACAATTCCTAGCAAGGCAAGAGAGAGGAAGAGATGTGCTGATGAGAGGTCTGGTCCATGCTGATCCATGTGCTGCTGATCCATGTGCTGTAGGTGGGGAGAGAGGCTGGGGCAGACACGTTTGTGTCTGGTGCTGGAGGGGTTTGCACTGTGCAGGGAAGACAACTCCCTCTGGTTGAAATCCATGATGTTGGATCAGGGGAGTAAGGAGGAATGAATTTGGCTTGACTTGGTGTCCAAGAGGGATTTATAACCATTCACAAAGAATAAGGGTTACTTTTAAAAATTTTAATTCAACCCAAGAAGATTTTCACGGGACCAGGGCATGTAATGAAGCCCCTTAACCAGTGCCACATACTGGGAGCCATCCTTCTTGCCTCAGTGGAGTCGGTGAATTCAGTCCAATACACAGATTTTAACCAAAGGCCTCTATCCTTACGTGCTAGAGGAGTCCTGCTGCTTTTAAAGGGAAGTTCACAGACAATGAGAACCACTTGGTGTTTGATGTCCAGCCAAGGTATCTCCCAACAGGATCGTTGCCTATGTTTGCAAATTAAACGTGCAAGATGTAGAAGGCTGAGGGCTCTGCTCTCCATCTGACCTCTCATGGGCATTGTGTCAGTGCTAATTGCAAACAACTCTTGTTCTGTGAGCAGAGTTTACATTTTGTTGGGTCCTATGGTAATATTATTTTAAGAAATATCTCAGCTTTCTTGCACTTTCTCTTGTTGTTCACACAGATCAGATCCAGGTTGGCTTTAGGAAGCTGAATTTTTTTTAAGATAAGGAGGTTGATTTTGGCTTATTCTCTGTCCCCACTTATCACTTGGTCTGAGTGCAGAGTGTTGTTTCTGAAATTAGACAAACATTTCAGGAACGACATGACCATTGTGTCTTCAGTCGCCTTGTCTTTTCACACTTGGCTGTTTTTGTTTCTCCACCAAGGCAAAGTAACCACTTCTCACATAAGTCAATAGATGTAATGCACCCAGGGGAGCTAAAAAATGCCAAGGCTGTGTCCTCTAGCCCTGGATCAGCCAAAATTCTCTCTGGTGCCAGTGGGAATTGGACAACATGAAAGGATCACACATCTAGTGAGAAAAAAATTAAGTCAGTGAACCTCCAGGTTAAAGACGTCTGAAGGCTGGCAGCAAACAAATATGGCACCTGCCTTTAAGAAGACCATGAAATCACGTCTTGGCATCTTCTGTGTAATTAGCTTGTTTGTTTTGGGGAAGTGTCCAGACTTCACAGTCTGTCGAAGGAGTTTGTGCAACAACTGGCAGGGAGATTTCCAATGGCCAGCAGACAGCATGGGCGCTTTGAAACCAAATCATGCCAAAAATAATGTACAATTGCCTTCCTGATTCGGTAGAGGCAGTGAATCTAGTGCACCCATGACGTATTTGGGATTCTTCAGGGTATTTGTTATTTCACTGTGCTAGAAACTGGGTAAAAATACCCTTGATTTTCCAGAGCAGAGAGCTGTTGCTGTTGGTGAGCTCCCCTGGACACAGCAGGGTGCCAAAGGGGTCAGTAGTAGAGTGACTCTTATTTCAGATCTTCAAAACCAGGCCAGTGCCTGGTCATTTGGGAGCTTGCTCTTTCTCTTGGTCCCAGAGAGTGTCAGGGAGGTCCATGGGCTGTGGACACCATCTGCAAAGCTTGGGACCAGGGAATGGGGACTCACCAGGGATGTCAGATCTGGTGTCATGAACTCTGGCGTGGTGGAATGCTGGAATGCTGCAGGTGATAAGCAGGAAAAGGGAAAGAGAGGGATGGGTCAAAAATTCCAGCTGCAATCAGAGCAGTGAATGGAGATGGGATTAAATGGGATAGTCCTTCAGGAAGGGGGAGCAAGGCCATGGGACTCTGTAAAACGCACAGTGCTGAGGACCTGGCAGAAAACCTTAACTGTCAGCTTGTGATGCCAAAAGTGTAGGAGGACAGAGCCAAACTGGAGTGGAGAGGAGGAAAACTGTTACAGCCCAGAATGAACAGCAACCCATAAGTAGGTTCAGGGGGAAAAAAAATGGTTCAAAGAAAGTTTGAAAGTTGCAGTAAAAAACAAAATAATTACAAATTTAGATTGCTGATTTCAGAAGCCCACAGCCTTAAAAGATCCTGCATGGAATATTTGAGTCAGTCTTGTCCTATACAATTAAAGAAATGTAGGCATAGAAATGATCAAAAGAAAAACGCTGCAAGGTTTGCAAGCTGATGCATAAGAGGGACTGATATTTTGTACGTTTGTGGGAAGCAAAAGCACTTCATATTTTACTACCAATGTGTTCAAGTAATGATGCAATGGCAGGGAGGGACTTACTCATTCTTGGGAGATGACTAGATAACAGCAGTGGTCAGACACCAGCAAACCTCATGCCTTGCTGGGAGATGGTTATGTCCTTCACTTCTCATTTCTACCCACCAGGCATCCAACTTCCAGACCTCAAATCCTTCTTCTGCTGTTGGTGATCTGGATGGAAGTGTGAGCTCAGCCTGAGAAAGCATGTTCCTGCTCTCCATGCAATGCACACAGACCTCACGCGTGGCCAGGCTGCAGCACGGTGCAACCCAAGCTCCCCATTGCTCGTGTGCCAAATCACTGAGGGCACACACCGACCGAATCACCTCAAAATCTGGACAAGTTCCCATATCTTCTCCTGATGACAGACTTGTGCAAAGAGATACTCAGCATGTTAGGAAGTGTAGGCAGATTATAAGTGGGCAGACCAGGCTGAAGTAATGTGAATCTTGTAAAAATCTCTGTCTGCTTCTCCTGCTTCAGTTAAGCTAAGAGCAAAACAGTACCTTGATGCTGGCTGATACCTGTGTGTAATATCATCAGACTGCTTTCATAACGATCCTGATTTACTTCAAATTTCATAACACTATAAAAAGACATTTTGAGACTAAACACATTTGCAGAGCTCATTACAGTCAAATAATTAAATATTACTAGGATGGCAAATGCTTGCAGCCACAGGTCTGTCAAGTCCCATGCTCTGCAGTGTCTGAAATGCAGTGGCTATTTCCCTTTCTTGGAACAGGAGGTGATTTCATCCTTTCATACTGTTTCCTGTAGCAACATCATTATGTGCCAGCTTTTTGCTGGGGACTGCTGTGCACCTAATTCATCCAGCTCACACTAGTACTGCTGATGACAATCCCTAGCACGGATCTTCCCTGAAGCTGTGTTTGCTTAACCAGTATTTAGTGAAGTCTTTGTTTCTAATTTGTCTGTCTACTGTGTGCCTAATTAGCTCCTTTTGAACTCATCATCCTGCTCACCTACTTCTGTGAAAAGATCCTGGTAGGTGGAGAAATGCTGCTGTTGAAATCGACTGAGCCGTGTTGGTGCAAGTGAGGTCAGAGTTGGGCGTGATGTGGCAGTGCTGGAAATTACTCCTCTTTCAGGAGCCATGTTTTAAAACTTACATTATAAATTGTGCTGCTGAAAAAACAGCATGATTTGTCAGTTAAAACTTTTGCATCAAGTCTAGGCTTGCACATTCAGACCAGTTATTTCTCCACGCAGAGCTCACTTTCCAAGATCATATATCCCTCTGCAGTTTTGTGTCTCCATTTTTCTGCAGCAAAGGGTGGGTGGGGAACACTGAGTTCCCCATATTCATGATCCACATGAGTAATTGGCAGAGGCTCTGAACATGTGTCCTCATGCATTTATGGATATTTATGATCTTCCTTACTACAGAGATGAATATATTTTGTCTCTGAGGACCCTGCTGACTCTACTTTCTTTTTCACTTTCCTGTGGGTCTGCTCATCACTGACAGGTGTGCACAGCCAGCCAAATGGGCATAAAGGTATCTCAGTGTCTCACTGAAAAGATAGCTCAAATGTTATTATTTCTTCTGGAGGCAAGAACATCAAGGCTTGGCAGACCAGGGCTGTGTTTGGCAGCTCCCACGTCCCTGGGATCCTCACAACCTGCCTTGCGCTTGTGGTTCCTTTCTGCAGGTGATGCTGTTACACCACAGCAGCCAAGTCGTCCTGACATCTCCAGATCTCACTTCTTGAAGGCATAAGGAAAACCCTTCCTTGTGTGCTGGAGGGATGCTGGACTCCTGGAGAGGGAGTCCTCAGCCTTTAACCAGAAGATGGCACAATGTAACTGCTGTATGAACATGAACCATCAGCGAGCTCTCCCTAAACCAGAGTGGAGAGCTGCTAAGAGGAGAGCTAAATGGTCAGACATTTTCCAAGGGGTGTATGGCTCTCAGGTGATGGCTTCTATGTTGCTGGTCACTCATCTCTCTTCCTGGGGTCTTCTTGTGCTTCTGCAGATGCATCCAGGCCAGTGCTACACTCACCTCTTCCCTCTCCCCATGCGTTCGTGTGCATGCATGGGTGAGGATACTGCACATTCATCCACATGTCTGCATGATTTCCATGGGGTTACACCCCCTCCAGCTCTCCTGAGTCTGGCAGACATGCTGGACAGCCAGCAGCCCACCTGCTTAATGATCCCCACAGCACATCTCAAACCCTCCAGCAGATGCATGCCAGACCCCAAGAGCTGATGTGCTGGGGACCCCGGGCTGTCAGCGCCAGCTCACAGCCCATGGTCCCCTGGCTGGTGTGGTGCACACCTGGCCCTGCTGGCAGCACGGGGTCCCAGCTGCTCCACATTCCTCTCCTCTCCTTCCTCTGAGCTTTGGGGACCTTCTGCCTGCGGTCGCACGACTCCCATGGACTCCCGGCCTAGCTGTGGCCTCAGTGCCTCGGAACAAAATTGCCTGCCTTATTTTTGTACTGAAAGGACTGGAAATGAGCTTCAGGAGCCAGGGAATGGCTTGGGAAAGGCAACCTTGCTGAAAGGTGGTGAAGGAGACCCAGGCAATTCCACAGCCATAGATAACTCCCTTGCTCTTGAGTGGTCCTATAGCTATGTCAGACAGCCCTTGGAAAGGGTGAAAGACTAAAGTTCCTTTTACAAATGGAAAACTGAGGCTCATAACAAAACGTGGGGCTGGGCATGCAGAAAAGGAGTGCAGCCAGGAGCTGGAGTCCTCCCTCTGTTCCTCGAGCAGCCTCCTCTGTGACCACAGGCAAGCGTGTAACTGTGCTGTGGCAAACACAGCCACCCCTCTTGTGCCTCTGACCAGATTCTTGGGCACATTGTACTGCTTGAGCAGTCGGGACATGTAAAGCCCTCTGAGAGTCTTGAATGAACAGGCCCGTAGGAGTGCGAAGTGTTGTGGTGCTGAGGATGGATTATTTTAAAGGCAGGGCCCAATTAGTGTAGTTGATGATGATGGTCTGACAGGCAGTAGCTTAACGACAGATCCTAGAGACAGCTACACCAGGGTGAATGACTGAGCAAAGCCTAGATATTCCTATAACTTTCTTTAGTTCCCTTTCTCAGGACTGACATCAAGGTTGCACCTTAGTATCATCATAAGAGATGTGCACCAGAGGTTTTGTGTCTGTCTTCAAAGACAGAACTGATACCCAAGGTTCCTGATCACCACTGATACTCTTAATTTCACTTTTGCACCATACTCAAACACAAACCCTTTGCCTGTCTAGTGCGATTCAAGTCCAAGAAAACTGTGGTGGCAAGAAAAGCTTAAAAAAATTTTAAAAATTACTTGCTTGCATTTTTTCTTGTTTTGGCGAAATTTGCTCTTAGGTGCACTTGATAATATTTGCATTAAGTTATCCTCCTCTGAACAGAAATTGTTGGGACTAATTTAGATTTCAGGGCATAAATCCAAACTTAGAAAGGCTATAATAACGTGGCAGCTCTTTGCCATTGAATTACATGTTAAGTATCTTACAGTGGAACTGTAATTACATGCTCACTCCAAGCATTGACAAGTAAACAGGATTATAACAGTCTCTGGAACCAATGTTTGCATGAATACTTCGAGAGAAAAGAGATACTTGAGGACACATATGGGGTTTATTTTCTGGCTGAAAGCATATCATTGTTATTTATTATTCACACACTACTGCTGTACATGGCAGAACAGAGGCTGTGCAGCAGTTACTAGCTAAGAGGGAGAGATGGATAAGAAAAGAATAAACAAAAGTAAATCTCGGCATTTTCAATGTTTCCTTTAGCTATGAAAGGAAGGGAGGGATAATCAGACATTGACAGGGGCTGAGGTGGCTCTGGAATGCACTGGAAGCACAATGGAGACGTGCCTGCACAGAGTCTGCACTGAGCCACACCAGCCTCCCAATGATCATCAATACCCATCTTAGCAGGTCTGGAAGGCTCTCTGCAGAGCTTCTCACCTGTTTTTCCTTTTGCTCACCAGCATTTCTGGGTCTCAGAGAAGTTATTCCCATGTAGGATCTTGCCAATAGCTTTTGATGTGGCCTTGGAAATCACATAACTCAGTTCCCATGGTATCAGACGTGAGGAGCAAAGTGGTGGCATACTGCCTCTGATGGAGCTCAGATGGATGTCCCTGCACCAAAAGGAGGGTTCAGCAGCAGAGGAATAAACCACCCTTCTGTTGCTCACCTGTAACTAAGACTTGGAGGCATTTATTTCTCCCTATCTCTTTTGTCCTAATGCCACAGTGGGGAAGGGGAAGGTTGAGCCAAGGGTAGTTCCTTATAACCTCGAATGTCATTTCCTTGGCCACCTTCAGGAGAAGCTGGGATGAGGAAATAAATTCCTGGCAAAGCTGAGAAATGTTTGCAAAGCTTCTCTAAACACGATACAGACAGAAGTGAGTTGATGGGGACGTGTCAGGACAATGGGAGGGGAGGAGGAAGATGCTGGGAGTGCCATGTGCTCATGTAGGTATTTGGATCAGGCACGAGAAACCAAAGTGTGCCACAGTGTCTCTGTGAGACTGTCTGTCTCCAACAGGCTGAATGACAGCTCCAGGCCCAAATGCTCCTGAGCTTTGGAAAAGGTTTGGACCCAGAGATGAATTCTGTGGCTGCAGTTGGTTTCTGACCAACAGCTTGTCAGCCTTAGCCCATGTGCTCTGTTTGCTCTTTGTGCAAACTGGGCTTGTTAGGGGACGATGGTGTCAGCCACTTGCCCTACACCTACACCTTTCACACCATGTGTCCTGCACTCTGTGGTGGCATCCGGGGCTTCACGCAGGCATTCTCACTTCCAGCTCACAAGAGTGATGGCATGAGTTGCTATAAATCAGGAACCAGCACGTGATTGACAGCTGAAGTGGCAGTGAGAGGAAAAGGGCTGGTATCTGGCTTATCCACACTCTGTGTGCAGCTTGGCTATACCCAGGGTGGCAAACCCTCCTCCAGTGAAAGCCCGTGTTGTCCAACTTACCCAAGTACATGGCTCACTGTTCTGGTGCATAGGACTCAGTTACAAAATGGCAAAAGAATGAAATACACATTTCCAGGCCTTTGGAGAACCACTCTACCAAAGTTACTTAATATGATTAACTGCAACTCTGCCTTCAAAGGGGCTAGTCAGAAATGGCATTAGTCTAATACTTTGAGTTTTGTGTCACTTCTAAGTGACCCACAAGGCTTTATTCAGACCTAATAAACATGTTTTAGCTATTAAGTCCCAGCACACCTCTGAGAGCTGAGCAAAACATAGCTACTAATAATGAAGATATTCTTGCACATGCTGCCATAAACTTCTTGGGTTGCCTCTTCGGAAGAGAACGGACCTATGTTTGAGAAAAGTAATTCTACAAGGATGCAAGTGCTAGCAATAATGTTTGTCTACTCAAATAGAAGGGTCTTCTTATTTTCTTCTTACAGACACCATCCCAAATGCTCTCCTGTTCCACATTCTCTTGACAAGCCATTTTTCACAGACAAAGCTCTGTGTTTGTGCTGAAGGATGCTGCTCTTTCCTGGACTCCTGGGTATCAAGCCATGCAGCCCTACTTCCTGCACCTAAACTTCCTCCAGCCCATCTTGAAATGGGCCAGAAGGCTTTTCATGAGGCACAGCTTTTGTGCTGCTTGGAGATGGTGTCAACATGAGTCTGCCCTGCACCTTTGTTGGGAAAACCCATTTTGGGAGTAAATCTTGGCCAGGTGAAGTCAAAGAGTCACTCTAGGACTGGTTGTAAGGAACTTTTAGCTGGTGAAAACAGAAGCTGTGGTGGGTCACTCCTTGCACTAATGCCCATCTGCCCTGTGCACAGGGGTTCACAGAGCTGAGTGTCCTGCCAGAGCCCACCACTGGCATGGCTCTTGCCCCCAGGAGTCATGGTCAGTGATTTGGAAATGCTGACCTGCAGCTTTAATTCTCTCTTTCCTTTTGAATCTTTTCTGAAGTAGTGCCCTGAGGACCCTTTCAGGCAGATGACTTTGGTGTCCATAACCAAGTGTCTCACCTTGGTGCTGGATCACACAAGAGAGTCACACTTACTCCACTTTGTTGGAAAATACGGCTGAGTTTAGGCACTTTGGATTATTCAGATTGATCATCATGCTAATTGTGCCTGGCCTTGAAATGTATTCACTCTTTCCCTAATGCCTGGCTGGGATTTCCTTGTCTAAGGCTCAGGATGTCATATTCCTTGAAGAATTCTTTTGCACTGAATAACTTTACAATATGTGGAATTCCTTCTCTCCATTTATTCACTTTAAGTGCTATGCTCAAGTAGGGGTGGTCATGTCTGTAATCTAGGTATCTCAATTTATGGCCACATCAGGACTCCGAAATGTTCAAATGTTCTTACCCTTTTCATAATAGCAAATGATTTATGAAGAAGACATTTAGGGGCTGGTTAGAAAAATGCCGGCATAAAATTGTGTGTTTTTAGTCTTCCTGCACTTGTATGTCTTTCAGCTGAAATGATGATCCCTATTCCCTTGTTAGCAGAGGAGAGGCAATGCATCCATAAAGCTGAGCCAACATATAACAATGTTGTATATTGTCAAAACTCTTAGTTAAAGCTCTGTCACTAAAGTCACTGTGGAAACAAGGAAGAGAACTTCATTTTTGGCTCCCAGATTCACTGTCCCATGTTCCCATGGGAAGGACCCTCACACCTCTAAAGTGCTGAGAATTTCCTCTGCAGCTGATGGGAAACAAATGTCCCTGAGTCATGCACAATGTGCTTTTTCTGATGCCACTGCATGAAAATGTGGATGTCAGCTCTGAAATGTGGCTCCACATATGCTTTACCCCACTTGGATATTTAATGCTCAGTATGAGAGTTGATTTTGAAATCTTTTCCCCTGCTCTCTGCAGGCCAACCCAGGGCTGGAGACAGACCAGGATCCACCACGGATTGCAAGGAGTGAAGACAGCCAGAATCAGCCACTGGCTTGCAAACAAATGTTTTTTCTTATTTTGGTGCTGGAGATGTGAGTGCCCTGTTTCTCCTGCAGTGCTCCTGGCGTACAAACTCCTGGTGATGGGGGGGGGAATGCAGTGAGCTTTGTATTGGGAGCTGCTCAACTTTTTGCTGGGGGTAAAACTGCCTGTGAAGGAAGACAAATCAATGGACTTAACAGCTGAGCTGATTGGTGATGCCAGCTCACCATTCCCAAAGTTGGAATCTTCATGCTCAGGCTGCCAGGGACTATTGAATCCTCCCAACCCTCTCTCCTGCCTTAGGACATTGTGCTGCTGGCTTGGACAGAAGCTGCTGGCCACTCTTGTAGGATTCCCTGCACCAGGAAAATCCCATTACTGCCTTCAAACATCAAACATGCTTCTGGCTTTGCTAGAGAAGTGTAAAAGAAAAAGGGGAGGTGAAGTTGAGAACTCAACCTGCCACTCCAGGTTGAGCTGCAGGGCTGGCAGTGAGGAAAAAAAAAATAATAGTTCTGCTGCTAAACAAATTTGATCTATAATCAATGAGAAACTACCTGGAGCTAGCCCAGCTTTCTATACACTCATCTTAGGAAACTTGTGCAGGTCATTCAGAAATTGGGTTTCTTCCTCTTCTTCCCCAGCACAAGCTTGGCTGCTACAGGGAGCTTGCCTCTTTTTTTTTTTTTTTTTAGACTTTCTTTTGGGAACTGTTTCCAGTATGGATTTGTGGATACCCCTAGAGCATCCTCTGGGTTTTGTTGGCTCTCTTTCTTGCAGAGAGAAACACCCATGTGCAGATTTTAGTGAGGGCATTATTTTGTCTTTGATTTAGCATGACCAGGAGTTATTCCATTATACCCAGAGTTGTCTATTTACTCTTTAGAGTATGTTCCTTTTATTTACTCTTCCAGAGCTGCCTGTTTAATCCAATCTCTTTTCCACTGAATTACACTAGCACAATAACACAGGCTAAACAGGTTCAGCCTGGGTCATGGGTGCAGAGTAAGGGGCTGTATTCTTGCCAGATAATAAGTCTAGAATTAAAAGAAAATTGGTATTTCCTGGGACTGGTGAGATTTATAGCTAAAAAGGGAGTTGCTGTTCCCAGTATTTGTAGTGGTTTTGCAGCACCTATCCCTGTAAAAACTAAACAAATGACCTGAAAATGAGAGTGGAGTCCAGCTCGTTTTTGCAGGAGGCCTTAGATTTGACAAAAGCTCTGGCAAATGGGTAATGCCTGGTCAGTCAGATGTAGGACCTTGTGGAGGAGGCAGGCTCCAAAGGCCCACCAAAGCTCCACACCCAAACCCTGGGATAACATTAATCTGTTTGAACTCACAGCTGTGTAGAACATGGATAAAAGCAGCCCAGTCAGCAGACCTTGGAGTTCAGAGCCAGCACTGCAGTGGGTGCTGTGCTGTGAATCCCAACATGCCTCTTCCCTCTGGTCTTGGGTTACAAACCAGCCAAGGACACCCTTTTCTGTGTTTATGCCACCTTTTGCTCTCTTGCTATTGCATTACATCTGCCCTGCCATGCAAGATCTTTATGTTCTTCATTATTCTTTTTAGAGTAGCAGATTTTTTTGTTCTTCATTATTAACACCATATCTTAATAGCTCTCTTAAGTAAACAGACACCTGCACTTTACAGAAACATGAGAAGATAAGTCCACTGACCCATGGAGTTTAAGTTCTTATTTATTTCTATTATATGTGATGTGATCCAGCCATTTTTCTCATGAGATACATTGTCACCTTCTCCCTGCCCTGTGCATATCTGCTGCTGACCAGGACACCAGCCAGCCCTACTCTGCTCCTGTTATTTTGGAAACCCAGAGCTGTGAGTTTCATAAAGGCTGGGTTAAGTAAGCAACAGATTTATCTTTGTCGAAAGATAAAAGTGTTTGGCAGCAAATGTTGGCAGCTCCTTGCATATTTCCAAGGCTCCTGAGCTCTCTGCTCTTCCCTTTGCTGGCGATGGCTGAGGGGGCTGCTGCCCAGCCCAAGGGGCAGCCTTGCATCATCCAGGCCTGAGCAGACTTGGTGTGGTTAATATTTAATCCTCCCTGTGCCCGGGGAGGGTGGGCCAGGTGTTCCCCATGTAGAGTCTGCTGCATCATGCCATGGTGGATTTTGTATCCATCCTCTTTGGGCTATGGGCAAGAGGGCAGCCCTCCTCAGATCCATCAAGGTTTGTCCTCCTGGTGTGAGAGTGCTCCCCCCAGCCTTACCCTGCACACCCAGAGACCCCAGTGGTGCTGCTGGATGAAGCCATGGGCACAATACCAGGACTAGGAGAGTCTAGTGAACGTGTGAGCAGCTGAAGGGACAAGAAGACCCCACTGAGTTCAGGGTTTCCCCCATGGGAAGCTCATCTCTCATCAGGAATAAAGCCCTGGCTGAGCTGCTGTGCTGGTATGGCTGCATGGGCTGAGGGCCATCCACAAGCTTCAGAAAAATTGCATCTCCAAGAGGAATGTCCTAGACTGAAAGCATTGAGGTGATGGATGTGTCTTCCCTGCAAACTCTTTTGTTGTGCCAGAGCAGCCCTGGCTGGATCTCTATTTGAAGGAATCAAGGAGAGTTTCTCAGACAAACCCTGGGCAAAACGAAGCTCCTGCCAGTCCAGGCAGGCTGGAACAAGATGCTCACTGGGGAGAAGGCAGCACAGCTCTCCCACCCCATTTCTCAGCAAGCATCCCATTCCAGTCTCTCCTATTGTTTCTATTTGCATGCAGATAGAAATTTCCTAGGAGGATCATCTCCGTATGGTTTTTATGCAGGAGAGTAAACAAGACATAGCTGTCGACTGTATAGTTAACATATTTTTGGTGGTGTTCCCATCCAGAAAATGCAGCTGCATTATATTCCTGATAGAGTGGAACTAAAGTTCGGCTTCAGCAAGAATGTTAATAAATGAAAGACATTTCAAACAACACTGATTGAGGCGAAGTGTCAGTCCCTCTTCCCCCCACCTACCCCCCCACAAGGCTTTATTTTTTTGCAGAGTTGCAAAAACTGTGACGTTTGACCTGGAAATGGGCAAATTTCTGGTCCTGGTTACACTTGTATAAATCTGAAATGGCTTCATTGGTTTCAGGGGGTTTGTCTGGGCCAGCACCCAGGTCACCAAGAGCAGGAGCTGTGCTGCTGCTTTACTGAAGATTTGTCCTTCAGATAATTTGGTTTCTCTTTGTTATCAAGACCCAGCCAGAAAGGGGGGAGGTTGTTCTCGTACCACCTAAACTTAGTCAGTGCCCACGACATGATGCATGTGGCTCTTGCCTAATCTCCCATTGCTGACAATTAAAACACAAACATACAGTCATATTTTTGGATGAAACTGTACAAACATTTCAAAACAGTTTATGCATGCAGATTTGTATGTTATCAGAGGACACCACACATGCACATGGAGTTTATGGAAAATGCTGAGAGTTTTGAAAGGAAATAGTTTGGGAAGTTGTCTTATTTTTTTGAACATAAATCCCCAAACAGTTTCCCTTAACATTCCTCATGTCTGTTCAGCAATTAATACTTGGCATTTCTGTTTTTCATTCTGTTTGTTGATCTTGGACTTTTTTTGGTTGTTATTTATCACAACTCTTCTTTCATGTTCACTACATTTGTTTGCTAAACCCAGTGCTAATCAATGCATACAAATTTCCTTCAACAGGAGGATGATGTGAGGGTGCAGTTAGAGGAGATTTAGGCCTTCAAAACTGTGGTCTCCTCCCAAGATGAGATGTTTAGATGGAAAGGTGCATTTTCAGAGTCTTCAGCTCAGCCTACCTGGATTGAATAGTGGCTGCTCATATGAGTCTGTTGGTTTGATCAGATTTTTTTTTTTTCTCACTTAGAATTATTCCAATGGCTCCAGTGGGATTATTCTTGTTCTAGCCAGATGTAGAAGGAAAGCAAAATCAAATCCTTCATACATCAGTGTCAGACTGACTCCAAGAAACCAGTGTTGAGTGATATAAAGGATAAGGGGCCTGAGGAAGGATGTGTTTATGGAGAACATTTGGAAACTTTAACTACTTGTAGTTTGAACAACCGCAGAGTTAGGGAACTGCCTGCAAATATTTAAGAGTGGAAAAAAGTACAGTGATGTAAAGGGAAATGAAAAAGAGGAATGAGATACAATAACAAAAGGAGAAGTATAGCACTTCTGAACTAATGGTGACCTAGTTTGCCATAAGCTTTTTGTACCATATTCATCTGAACAGGTGAGCACCTTCCAGGAGTGTGGAAATGGTGCTCAGATGTGGTTTATTCCTGTGATCATGGTGTAGGTGTTGGAGAAAAGGGAAGCAGATTTCGGTGGAGATATAGTAGCTTTTCTCAGATCTACTGAGAGCAGTCAGACAAAAAGCAGATGAGGTCTGGGCCTTGTGTGTCTAAAACCTGTGTGTTCTTCCATCTGGATTGCTTGATCAAAACCCCTTCCTTTTTCTTACCTTTCCTGCAAGGAAGGAGAATTTTGCATGGATTGTAGTGTTTTATTATACTAGGACCTTCTTATATACACTTCTGGAGCAGAGAAGGCTGTTTGAAGCTGTCACCCAGGGAATATTGGTCTGTACTTCGTGGGGCTACTTTGGGATGCTCTGTTTCTTCTGCCCAAGTGAGCCTTGCCTTCAGGAGGAGAGTTCAGCTTAGCCTGGAGCGAGGAGTTTTCTTCTGCTGTCACCCATCTTGGAGACATGAGCTAAGCAGCTGGGTAGTGTGTTCTGGACACCGAGATCTTGAAATTCATTTGGCAGCTGCTGGGAAGGCAGCATGAGGGACTCACACTGCCAATATGCATCCTTCTGGGCTGGGCTGGCCTTCCCTGAGCACCTCTTGGACTCTGCTCAGGGCTGTCACGTTTCCCTGGTGCCAGGGAGCGCTGACACAGCGTGCCTAACCTGGCCAAGAGAGACAGAGCCTCTGGGCCAACCAGGGATGGAGGAAGTGATTTCCTGCAGATGCCATCATGTGCAAATTTAGCACCAATGACAAATCCAAGCACATTCTCCAGGCACAGTGAGGCTGGGCAGTGTGTGCGACCGGTCCTTGGTGAAAGGGCTGGGAACTCTCTCCTGGTGGTGCTTCAGACCAACACAGAGACCACAGGGCAGCAGAGGGATCATTTGTGCCTGTGAAAAACCACGAAAGCCCTGGTACAATGGCCATGGGGAAGTGGGACCTCCCAGCATTCTGAATAAGACCCAAGGTTTGGATGATAGGACATCTAACCCTGTTACCATCCTTTCTTCTCTTTCAGACATTGGTGTTCATGCTTCATGTATGAAAGTGAACCACATGCATATGATGAACCATTTGTTTCTTTGCAAAGCTGCTCTAAGGGAATAAATGTACATTTACCATGAGAGAAGATGTGACATCTTTTATTAAGGAAAAAAAATAGATTTCAGTACTGTATCGCCCTATTTGATCTTTCCATCTGCCCGTATGTCCCCTCTAAGTATTACCTAGATTATAGCTAGGTCTCAGTTATTACATACAGGATATGTATAAGGATATATAAGGATAGTGATTCTGCTGTCATAAAACACTGCTTTCTCTGAAAAACACCATTTCAGCCTTAACTATAGACCCAAATGGAGCAGTACAGTGACTGTGGTGGTGAGCAAATGGAAAAGTGTTCCCTGTTGTCGGAGTCCAGGGAAGCCTGAAAGCTTCTCCTGCTCCTCTGGTGGTTTCTCTACATCCCCAGAGCTCCTCAAAAGTGGCCTAGCCAGCGACCTAGGCTTTTGGAGAAGCTCCCTCCACTTTTGGGAGAACCTGAATGCACCAGAGAGGTGAAGAGATTTTGTTTAGTGTACCACAGAGAGTTTAGTTGTAGTTTTTTGGGTCTTGCTCTATGTATTATATAAGAACAAGATGGAGATTTTTGGGTGTGGTTTTTCCTTCTTTCTTCTTCTCCTCTCTCCTCATTCTCTTCCTCTCTTCTCTGACACCAGTCCCTGTGGTGTTGGTTGGTGGAAAAAAGTTAGTATTGAAAAAACATATCAATAAGATGAGGGTTTACTGGTGTTGAAAAGAAAATAAGATATGTATTGTTTCTTGAATGGTTGTTAGTAAGATATAAAAGTAGCTGCTGATCTGCAGCCATTGCCTTTTTGCCCTAGTGTTCTCGGGAGATGCTGTCTCTCCCTCCGAAGTTTTGATAAAACAAATAAACAACTATGAAGCAACAGAAGAAGATCTCTTACTGCATTTTTTCCAACATAACAAACAAACAAAAAAAAGCCCCAGGACAGAAGACAAGGATTGGAGCCCCCAGCTCCAACCCCAGCAAAAGCCCAAGCCCTCGACACCTGTCTTCCCAGCTGTGACATTTTCAGTGCTGCCCCGTAACACACCAAACGCTTTACCAGAACTAATCCACCCAGGGAAATCTGCCCTCTGCCCCATCCACCACATTACTTACCTCTCCCTGCATCCAGAGCAATCCTGGAGGGATGCTCAGGTTGACCCCACGTGGCTGCTCCCGCTGGAGTAACCAGAGGAGGGCTGCCCGGACGGGGTGGCAGGTGGTGGGAATGTGCTAATCCTGGTCATGCCCTTCCACCACCTTCACGTGCTCCGTCAGCTGCGCGGAGCCGCCCAGCCCCGCACGCCCTCCGCCCCGCTGGCATGTCCCCGTGGACCTGTGCCACGAGGCCTCGTGCTGTCAGCCCAAGCCACTTGGATAACCACAGCCCCGTGGAGTGCTGGGTGTCACGGGGAATCTGACTGACACCTGCAGTTGGAAAAGAAAAAAATCACGGGAATGGGTCGGGAATTACAGTCTGGAGGTGCTGCGTCTCCCAGGTCATCTGCAGGGGAAAAGAAAAGGCAAAGCGATCAAGATGGCAGGGAGAAAAATGCAGGAAAATGGAGCTCTGTGATAGTGGAGGTGAACAGCTCCTGTGAGAAAAGAGGTAAAAAAGCTGGAAAAAGTCCAATTTGTGGTTTTGGAGACATAAGGAAAGTCGTTCTGGGGATGGGTGTTCACTAGACCATCACAGCTATGCAAAATTTGAAAAGCCACGGTCCGGAAACAGGGCTTTGGGGACAACTGGGATACAAATGGACTGTTGGGCTGCTTCTCAGGCCATGTGGAGACACGTATTTCGTTGCTTAGCATTCATTTTTGTTTGTCAGCCTCAGAAAGCTGTTTTCCCACAGCCTTGTCTCAGGATTGTGGGGCGCAGGAGCAAACTGGGACTGTTGACTTTCAGACTACTCAATCATCTTGCAAATTACAGCCAGCCCAGAAAAAAAACACAGCTCTGCATGTTTCCTTTTTTAGGTAGAAGTGTTAGGAAAACAACATGAGATTTTGTTTCTGATAAACTAGGAGCTGTTTCAGGAATATTAATGATTTTTCTTGTATCAATATTTTACATTTATTCCTCTGCTATGGTATTGGGATTGAGATGGATGAAGTCTACAGCATGGTTTCAGACTTTCTTTCAGGCACTCACAAGCCGCTGGAAAAAAAAAACATAGTGCTGACATTTTGAAGTCAGAAAGGTTTATTTTCCGGTTACTTTAGCCTGGGGTATGGAAGTTGTGGGTTCCATTCCCTGCCCCATGTAATCCCTTTGCAACATCACTTGGAATCAGATTCTTAAACAGCTTCTGGATGCCTAAGGAAGGGCTTAAAGGGCATCTGAAGGTGTTGAGGCACCTGAATCATTTTTAACTTCTTGTGTATCACCTCTGTAATCCTTCATGTCCCAGAATTTTGCTGGTGAAAGACTGCAGGAGAGATTTTGCTGCTTTATAGTTGTACTGGGAGAAGGAATGCTCAGTCTGAGAGACGTTGGAGCCTCCAAAGGCACACGCGTGATTTTCAATAAGGAAGTGAGGATGGAAGGAGTGGATCCATCAGGGGATTTTTATCCTGTGTCCAACCTGAGCTGGGTGCTTGGTGCTGGGCTTGGGCACAACCTGGGTTGGAAGAAGGTATTTTCTTTCAGAGCTGATTGAGACCCAGAGAGAGCTCACCCAAGTCTAGACAGTCTGAGACAAGACAGTCATGTTGTATCTGGGGATTAAACCTCTGTGTTGGTGCGTGACTCGAAAAACAAAACAAGGAGTAGGAGCTCAGTCAGGTCCCTCTAACCTGGTAGGAAATCTGCCCATGAACCAAAGTCCCACATCTGCACAAGAACTGGGGCTGCTTTGGACTTCAGTCTGCACAGAAACAGAGGTTGTGTAGATAGTTTTAGGGCTGGATCACCTTTGTGATAATGTCCTTGGGACAAAGACCATGACTCCATTGAGGTGAAATGGCTGGAAAATGTTACAAAGAGGTATTTTACACATCATCCCTGGATATAGCATAAAGTTGTGTTCTCATTCTGGTGCAAGTTAGAGTGATTTTATCAGAAGGCATGGCATGAACATGACCATGTAGGTTACGTCCTGAAGGTTTCCCTCAGTCAACACTGTCTTTGAACTCAGTGAGGCTGCAATTATTGCCTGATAGGAGGAGGAGTCCATCTGGGATTTCTCAGCTGAATCAACTTTAATGATAAAAATGATGATATAAATATGTAAAATATAAAAACAGTATTGTCAGCTGCTTTGTTTGTTTCTGGCTCAAGGGGTTTACATGTTTAGTCTTGGATGATTTTCACACAGATTTTGTGTATCAAGATCTAATGTTGTCAGGAACCACTGAGTAAAAATATTTAGTAATAACAATAATAATAGAGGGTGTGATTTCATAATCCTAACAAAATATATAAGATGGATGTTCAAACTACTTCTTGGCTTGGGTTTAGGAGTGCTCCTGGTGCCTATCACATTGAACTAGTATTGAGAAAACTTTGTTTTCAAGGAGGTCTTCATGCTGGAGCATATCAAGTAAGAGATCTAAGAAACTATAACATTAACAATAATGATGTTTCTTTCGAGATACAAAAAGTTTAGCTATTGAGGCAGTATTTTTTCTTGTCGTTTGTTTAGTCTGTTTGGTGAATTCTGCCAGGTTGGTTTTGATCCTGTGTGAAGAGTGATTTGCTGTAAGGGCGAAAGCATCAGCCGAGTCATGTTTGAAAGTAAATAATAAATAATTGTAACAGTTAATATAAGGAACTGACATCTCCACAGTTTATTTTCCACTTGGTTTAGTTTAGTTCAGGCCAGCTTCTTTCTGGCACCGTTTGCACCCAAGCCGAGAGATCAAAACGGGGCAGCCGCCCCCCATCCCCGTCCCGCTGCCTCGGCGGTGGGTTCCCACGGCCGGGGCTCCCTCCCGGCGTGGGGAGAGGGGTGCTTTGGCCGGGAGGGGTTCTGGGGCGCCGGGGGGCTGCGAGGCCAGAGATCTCCACCGCCGCTGGGCTCACGGGGGTGCGGGGAGGGGAATGCTCCCGGGCACGGCTCGGGAGCGGCGGCCGCGGCGGGTCCGGAGCGCTGCGGGGGCT
>VZTN01000489.1:436766-668765 GCA_013400515.1 Erpornis zantholeuca
GGGCAGCCCCGCCGGCCCCCGCTGCCCGCCGCCAGCGGCGCGGAGAACGGCGCAGCGGCCGCGTTTGCTCCGCTGGATGCTGTACGCGGGGTGCTGTGTGTCCTGGGGGCACGGGGTGTTTAAACCGGGGAGTTTACAAGGGTGAGGAATCCAGACGGTGTTTAGAGAGTGAGAGTTTTAGGAGGAGAACAGGGTGTAATTAATGTAAACCTGATCTTCCCCGGGCGTGCGTATCACAGCGAAGGCATCTTCAAGAATCTGGGTAATTAAGTGCGGTTGTGCTTTGGGACGCACCTCTGGAGCCCACGGAAGCAAGTGGGGCTGTTGGTGGGAGGATCGTGGGGAGGCTGGCGGGGGGAGAAGAGGAAAGGAGGAATCAGCGTTGTGTAGAGAAGTCTCGGGAGTGGAGGAAGGCGCGTACCCGATGCGGAGCCTGGCTGAGGGGCACTGGAGCAGCAACACAAAGTTCTCTGGGCTGCGGATGGGAGAGGTAACATTCCTCCTCCCCCTTCCACCGAGTTCCTCCGCAAATTGTTAACCCGAAATCTTGTTTTATGGCCACTTGCTAGCGTTTTGTTTGCCTTCCAGACTCGTTCTGTACAGGATACTAAAGAATTATGCATTAACTGTAAACTTAGAGGAGCTTACTGGCCTCAGTGGGTTCTTGATTTATATCAGGCTAAACCAGAGAGGAGGGCAAAGTTTTACTCACTGAGCACCAAGGAATGAATTACAAGTATGTTGCTCTTTCATTTGCTCTTTCTTCTTGTCAGTCTTCGCAGTAGGATTTAAAACTCCAAAAAGTTGAGGGTTGTTCGGGGCTTTTTCCCCCCAGTAACTATTTTGCTCTCCTTTTTCCTGCCTCCAGGTTTGAGAGGACAGTAGCCTGTGCGATACGGCGGGATCTGGTTTTCAAAATGGAATTGCAGCTGGCGCTCCTTTTCGCAGGGATATTTGCTTTTTCGGACTCGGCGAGAGGTAAGGGGACTGTGCTCGGTGCGAACACTCCGTGGCTCTCACCCTTCCCTCTTCTCCGTGGGCTCGTGCTCTGCAGATACCCGCGGTGCCCCCGGAGGGACACCCGCCATGGGAGCTGCTGTTGGCAGGGACTCATCCCCTGCAGGTTTTTTATCTGCACAGAGGCACAGGCTCGTGCCCACGTGTGGTGCCTCCTTACCTGCGTGGCTCGGGGCCGTTCGGGATGGAGCGCGATCACTCCAGCTTTGCTGAGGTCTGTTAGGCACAGGTGAACTTCCAGGGGCTTTTCTTGTGCCTGTGTAAAAGTACACAGACAATTTTAAAGGAAAGCAACTGCATTCCTCTGTGGATCAGAAATACCTCTCCCCTCCTGTAATCCCTCCAGCCTCTGCCCCATGTATTCCCACTTACAAACTAAACAAACACATCCATTAACTTCCCCGGTGACAGACAAATGACAGTTCCCAACAGCGAGAGCGTATTTTAGTGCTGAGGCTCCAGCAGTTGATCAGATTTCAATAAACAGGTTACCCTTCCAGAGGCAAATTGAAATATGTTGACCTAAGAATGATGGGGGTAGGAAAAAAGAAGTTTCTTTATGGGAAGTTGCTTTTAGCAAAGCTCTGGGATCAGAGTGCAAGGAGTGGTGGCTCCTCTGCGCTTTTGCCTGTGTTGTACCTTGGTGGGTCCTGTCCTTGGAAAGCCTGAATGGGAGTCCAGGCTTTCAGCTCCCCCACCTCTGGTCACAAAGTAGGGGCTGCATTGTTCCAGGAGAATGGGGCTATGACTTTAGGATGCAGATTGCTCCAGCTGCATTTCCCAACAGTCTCAGCGTTTTTGTGAATTGTTGTAAGACCTTTAAATCATCCAGCGTGATGGACTTGCAATTTAAAAGGTTTAAACTTGCCCTTCACTTGGGCTGTAACTTGCCAAAAATAAATCTTGGGGGGGTGAGGGTGGGAAAGGAGAGGGGGAGTGTTGCTCTGAAAACCGAAGTTTGGGTTAGTGCATGGCTTTTTTTTTCTTCTTGGCATTGGCTCTCAAGCAAGTATTTTATGGAGGCAAAAGCACTATAAAATGATTTGGCTGGAAGCTGAATGAAAAAGAAAACAGTATATAGGCTGTAATTCCTGCAAGTCTGAATTCCAGGCAAGGCTTACAATGGAGATTCAGTTTAAGTTGTGGGCGATGGGCAGCAGTGTATGAATTAAGATGACTTCATGGGATGTATGTTATTGCAATGGACCTGAGAAGTTGGTGGAGTTCCGGGAAAGATCTGAAGTGGGCAGGAGAAGACAAAAAGATTCTTGTCTCTGATGTGAGCTGAGTATTGGCAGCTTTACTGGCTGACCCTTTTTAAATTTGGGTTGCAATTGTCTTGCTCGTACACTTATTGCCCCTGGAAAGTGGAGTGCTGTGGGCTGTTGTTGTGGGAAGAAGTGACAGAAAATTAACAACAGTAATTTCAGGACATCATTATTTTTCCTATGGAAAGGTCTTTTTAATATAACTTTGATAGGATCATATTGGTAATTGGGTTATTTGAACACTTTTCAGAGCTGGATGGAAAAACCCATTCTGTACGCATATGGAGAGATGGTTCTGGTTATTTAAAATTATCTAGAAAGAGAGGTTAAAAGCCAGGGCCAAACCCATGAAAAATGTCATTCATTCATGTGCTGATTTAAGAGACGGGAAGTGAAGAAGAAAAAGGAGGTCATTGCTGTGAAAACATAGACAAAATTATGACATTTAAATCCTGCTTTAGACCTCGTTAAAGTTCAGAGTATTTTTGATAGTGAAGGAGATAGATGGAAGGTCAAACTTGTGAGCAGAGATGAGACACTCTCCGGAACTTTGAAACTTTATTTTGCGCTGACAAATATCTCCAATTGTTAGGTGTTTACATTGGGATAATTTCAGAATCTTGGAAAAAAGTGTCAGACTTTTAATGTGCCTGCAGAGTTTTTCTGCACGCTTCATACGAGGGCTTTGGCTGCTGGAGATGTGTAAACGTTACCTGTTACAGTCGCTCAGGTTTTATAGGCAGTCCTGCAGCCAAATCTCAGCCTGAGGTCGAGAGGCTCTTCTCTGGAGGAAGAAGGGCTCTTTGTTTTGGTCAAACAGCATTTAATATCTGTATCCTGATTGCGGATTAGATGTGTGTGGCCCGAAGTGTGCCAGCACCTCCTGATCCGAGGCATCAGAAGTTAAATAGGTGCTTGCTGGCTGGCGATCAAGTGAGGAAGGTGTCTGAGGAGGCTCTCTGGGAAAGTGATGGTCCTTCTTTTCTACTCATTTTAGGCAAAATCAGGTTATGCTGGAGTTAGGGTGTTAATTTG
This sequence comes from Erpornis zantholeuca, assembly GCA_013400515.1. NCBI lineage: Eukaryota > Metazoa > Chordata > Aves > Passeriformes > Timaliidae > Erpornis > Erpornis zantholeuca. Next base: position 440,087 of record VZTN01000489.1, read on the forward strand.
GCGCTGACTGATGCTGTGCCCGTGCTGGGGGAAGGGCTGTGCCGTGGTGCATCTGCACAAGGGGGCAGAGTTAAGTTGCCCACGCGCTCGAGCTCTGATATTTCCTGACAGTTGAATGCTCAGCTGCAATCTTGCATTAAATGTTATGTTGTATTATTTTTACATCTTTATTTAGGTGACACCTTTTAAGGCAAAGGGCCTTGCAGGAATGACTGATTGGGTTTATGTGGCAGGGTGTTTTTTTCCACCTCCCAGCAAAAAGGGGCGTTTTCCTGAGGTCGGATCTGTGCCTGCTGGCTCTGTCCCATCAATGTATCTCATCACTGATGTAGAAGATGCTGTAAAAAAGGGAGTATTTTAGCAAACCAAGATAAGCTCTTAAGAAAGAGGCAGTACCTTCAAAATATTCAGGCAAAGCAGAGAGCAGGTCTGGTTCTAGAGGTCCAGGTGGTAGAACTGTCTGTGTTTGGAGGGATGAGGGGTGAGATAACTCTGGTTGTGTTTGAACCAATGCTTTTGGGGCTGAAACTGAAGGACTTTGACTAAAGGCTTGTCTACACCTGCAAGTGCACTGGAATAACCCTTCCAAAAAAACTTGGTCTGGAATAAATCTCTCAATGGCCAATCTTATTCCAGGCTAAGGATCTCCTGGAGGGAGCCTATACCAAAAAAAGTCTCCTTCAGGAGCTATTTTGGTAGATATCCAAGCCTCTTCTTTCCCTTGTGGCTGAAGACTAGAATGCCTGTGTGCTCAAAACACACTCTTGGAGAACAGAACCTTTGTGCTGTGGTTTTCTAAGTGGGATTGTGCCTTCCAGCTGACAGCCAGGGCATGGGGCGGCCGCTTCAGCCTGGTTCCCAGCTGCGGTGGATAATGTCTGCTCTGAGCCTGGGCTAACAGCGCAGGTCCAGCAGCTCATCTCGCATGTTATTCCATTCCTGTTCTCTCCAAGCAGCCCCATAGTGGGCATAAAAGTTCTCAGTGTCCTGCCCTGGCCCTCCTCTGCAGGGATCAATGCCATCTTGGGTCACTAACCCTTCGTGACTATGTCCTGCAGCAATGTAGCTCCTGCCACGCCACGCCGCCGGTTGGACACAGGTAATACAATCTGATATTTTCCTGCCTGTGTTATCTCAGTGACAGACAACGCAATATTTGTTCCAAATCTGTCAAGTTGCCATCATATTCGCGTTGGTGACCGTATATGGTAACATTGGGATGTGCCTGGCTTGGTCCTGTGGCTTAAGCAAGATTTTGTATGGTATGTTTAGAAGTTTTTGGTAAGAGCAGTAACCACCCTTCTGTTAGCAAGTAAACTGATATTCTGCTGGAAACTAATTAGCTTGGATGTTGATTTCATTTTCGGTGCATTTCATGGGGAGGGGAAGAACAGGACCTTAATTGCTTTCTCTTCTGGCACTTCTCTGTGCGACCTTGGCTTGCAAACCTGCTTGGTGTCTGCTTTACACAGAATTTGCTGATTGGGCCGCCTCAAAGTTCAGTGGTTTAATGCAGAAATAATGTTATGTGCCATTTTGGTTTCTCTTAATATTGAAGAAAAGAGAATAGGATGCTAGAGGTGTTTTTTATTTCTTGGAAGTTGTGTTCTTCATTCTGATGAACAGAATTCCCATTTTGTAACTTTGGGATTTTTAAGAGTGAATTTTGGGGTTTATAAGAGTGCTTCAGAAAGGACAGAAAAGATAAATAATGGTAATGTGAGAGGGATGGTTGTTGGCTTCTGTTTTACGCCTTTATTCTTGTTGAGTGGTTGTTAGCAGATCGAACGATTAGGTAATTTCTCGCTTGTGAAAGAGAAGCGTGTTCAGATCTAACAGCCCGATTCAGATTTTATGGAAGTCACAGCACATCTTCTGGTAAAGTTTGGGGCATTTTTTGGATTGTGCTCTTGGGGAACTTGCTGATGAGTGATCTGTCAGCGTGACTTGTACCTAGAGTCAACATGACGATCTAAGAAAATCCTTTTCTTGTTTTTAAACGCCGGTTCCTCCCTTCTTCGGCGGCTGTCGGCTGCTCTAAATTGTGGCTGAGTTTAAACATAAAATTCAGTGTGCGTCATACTGGAAAATTAGGGTTGATTTTATTTGTTTTTAATTAGGAATGTTACAAAACTCAGAAAATTGCTCAAATACATCGAGGTTTTCCTTAAAGTTTTTATAACTCTGTTTTCCAAGTCCATATGTTTCTTTGACCTTCATTAAAAGACGCAAGCAGCAAATCAAAATACGTCTTTTCTGGGATGAACTAGCAAAGGCTAGACTCCAAAGCCTGAGTCTTAGCCACAGAAGACACTTCCATATGCCATGAGGTGGTGCTTGAGATATTATAGGAAAGAGTTTTTTTCAGGAAAAGAAAATAATTCAAAATTGAAAAAGAAGTGATGCTTGCTAGCAAGTAGGAACCCCGTCTTCAAGATTTGGGACGGTTGGTGCTGATTGATTAACTAAAGCTGAAGTTTTTAATTTGACATGAATTGGCTGCTAGAACTGATTTTTTTCAATATCCTTCTCATAATTCCCTTTTGAGTGTCTGTCTCACCATGAGCAACGCTGGTACAGCGATGGGTGCAGAACACTTGCTGTGGAATAGTTTGAGTACAGTAGAGCCTGGCTGTGCATTTTTGGATTAATTAGTGGAGAGGGAAGAATTTCCACAGAAATAGAAAAATAATCATGCAGAGGTCCTCCTGTGAATAGGTTGGATTAAAAAAACCACGACAACCTTTAGACATAGCTTTATTTCTTCAGTGAGATTAGAACTGGTGCAGCTGACTTTCCTAAGATGTGAAGCTCCTACTTGTGTCTGCAGTGACTTGTAAAACCATGCTACCCAAAGGATCTGTGCAAATGTATCCCAGCATTACAGGAGTTGGTGGAAATGCTCTTTTCTCACCTTTCTGTCATTAACCCGCTCATTTTGTCTTGTTTCAAGTAACTTGTCTTTCATCTGACCTCTTCCTGTGTTTTGTGGTGGGCTGCTCAGGCTAAAATGCATTTGATCATGTTTGGAACATTTAATTTGGATTTGTATTTCTTATCTTGCTCTCTGTAATCAACCTTTACTTTGAGCTTTCTCTAATAATAATGCCTCCAGACCTATTTAGCTGTGTTCACCTGTTCTAATCTTTTGCAACAAGGTGAAACATTTTTTATCATATAAGGGACTTCCTGAGAGTGTAGAAGTAGAATGTAGAAGTTGCAAAGACTGTCTGATGCAAGTCTGTTCACTCTGCTGCTCTTTCATAGCAACTGTGGTACTGTGCTAAAAGAAAAATATTTCCAAAAGCAAGCTTGATAAGTCTGATTGTGCTGTCCTGATGTCATATGAGATAGGCAGATGCAGCCTATGCCAGTTGTAACAGGTTAGGACCTGATTCAGAGCCTGTGAGTGTTGGTGTTGACTCCTACTCACTCCCATAGGCTTTGGATCCATCCCTGAAGGATGACTTGCTCCGATTATCTGTGATATCCACCTCGTGTGACAGCAGAGGAGATGGGGACTAGGCATGCCACTTGCCTGCTTGACTGGACAGCTTGGACTCACTTTTTTTATAATAGAAACGCACATTTTGCTGCTACTGACTGTCAGCTCTGGCTGGTGGGTGGAGCGTTCACTGCCAGGGATGTAAACAATTTGGAAATTCACTGCTTAAGCTTTGGGTTGCTGCAGAGAGGTTTGTCCCCAAAGACAGGGAACCATTCTGCAGGCACTGTTCGGGGTTTGGAGGGGCTGAAGGTTGGCCTGAATGTTATTAAATAAATTAACGTGTGCTGTTTGTTGCCAAATCCATTCCCATCTCTGATATTCATTTTTTTCCTCCCCTTCCCAGTCAAATAAACCTGGGCTGTGTGGAGTTTGGTTGGTTGCTCTGATTACTCAGTGTCCCCTTTGTATCACAACAGAAACACAGCATCCTGCAGTGCTGAGAGGAACCTGACATTGTTATTTCATCCCAACCACTCCAATTTTCATGAAGAAATTTAGCCAATAACTCCAGGCTACTTCTTCTATTAAGTGTTCAAACTTAACTTTGAGCTTCACTAAGGAAAGAAGAAAAATGTAAATTGGGAACAGAGGCTCCTTGGAGCAGGTTAATATTTCTCAGGATGGCTGCACCTTTATGCTTAGCTTCTCTCCAAGTGCTTTCCAGCTTGATGGGACACAAAATAATTTCTCCTCATATGTGGTAAATTTATTTAATGAGAATTCACACAATCTTAGGTATCATGTCAAGTGAGCAATGCAAGAGGAGTCATACCCCAGGTGCCACTTGGGTGGCATTGACTTGAATGGGTATTTTAGGAGCCATCAGTATTTGTGCCTCTCAGATAAAAACACCGGAACAGAAGACAAATAGAGAAATGTGGATTTAATTTTTGCAATAGGCATTTTTAAAAATTCATATTCTCCTTGCTGGGGTTGCTCCTGAACTGATGACCTTAAGGGTTAGGTATTAGTGTGCAGTGGCACAACATCTCTGTGGTAACTTTGGGCTTGTTAGTTCTGCCCAGGATGGTGGGAGAGGGAAAAAGCTGGAGGGCAATGTGGAGGCAAATGCGTTAGCCATCCTCCAAGAGAAGATTTAGGCCAGATTAGTTCGTGTACCCCTGCTCTTGAGGCCTGCTGGCTCCTGGGAGAGGATCTCGAGCAGGCAGTGCGTGACTCTGAAGAGGATGTTGGGATGCAGCTTTCCAAACCTGTGCTGTAGTTCTCTCTTCTCCTGTGTCCTCCCAGGTGCCCTCACGTACAGGTGTGAGACTTGATTGGCCTTTGACCAGTATGTGACTCTGAGTAAAAGCCTTGTAATGTTAAAAGGGTGCTTTCATTGTGCTAGCTACTATTTTACTATTGCATTGTATGGATTTTAATCTCCTTTTTTCTTGACAGAAGTGAATGGGGCAAGGCCAAATCAACCACAAAGGAGGGAAAAGTGAAAGCTGCTCAGACTCACCAGCCTCTCAAAACTGCACAAACCAAGGTAGCAGAGTTAGGCTGCTGCAGATGCTGGAGCACTGTGAACAGGTTTCTTTCCCTCCTCCTTCCTCTCTAATAGGTTTGTGTGAGCTGGAGTAACAGAGGAAGTTATTTTTCTGGGTGGTTGTTCTCAGATCTGTTAACACAGATCTGTAACTGCTGGTTAAGCAGTGGCAAGTGCCAGATGAGCTACAGGTGTATGAACTGCATGTCAAGGATGGAAGGGTTAATGAGTAACAGGATGAACCTCTGAACATTGTGGAATACCTTCCCAGGGACGCTCCAGACTCTGTGGAAGGAAGGATGCTTGTTTGTCATTGACCAGTTAGTGTTAAACTGGTGGCTGTAACTCCTGCAGGGTGTGGATACCCTTCAGAGAGAGGGTGCTGTGAGCCACCTTGCTCACCTTCTGGGTGAATCTAAGTCTTCCCTGTTCTTCTGCAGGCTAACACAACATTTTGGTAGCAATATCAGTGTCTCTTTATCCAGATGAGTAGTATTCGGAAGCGTTTAATGTATTTTTGAGTAAGTTTGAAAAACTGGGGAGGAGTTGACAGCTCCTCCAGCATATGGAGATCAGGCTCCATGCTCTGATAAGTCATTTCATATTTTAATGTTCAAGGTTGGATTACAAAGGTGATAGTCCCTTTAGGTTCAGTGAGTTGTGGCTGAGTAGGTGTGAGTAGGATTTAAATATATAATCCAACCAGAGAGCAGAAACTGGAGCCTCGTAAGACCAGGCTGAGTTTCAGTTCTGTGCAGGATGGCACCACGCCATGGGAGGGTTCATCATGATCTGCAATAGTTAATATAAAACTAGAATAACAGATCAGAGCTGATGAGTATCTTTCCTCCTCCTGCTATTCCCAACCAATCATAAATGCGGTATTGCCAGGGCTAATTTCATTAAGGGCTAATGAGAGTGAAACTTCCAACTTAATAATGGCCAGGACAGTAAAAAGGTGTTTACTTTGCCTTGTTTGATTGACAAGGAATCATAAACCTGTTAGGGAGATACTTGTATATGCAAGGAACTGGCTTTGGGTAGTTGATTGCTAATTGCTGGATTTGTGTTCTGAAGGTGTTTGCAACTGCTCTGAGCACAGAGCTATTGTTTCTGGGATACAAAGAGGTACAAAGTAGTAGGGGCTGGTGAGAGCATTTTGCTCAGGAGCTGCAGAAGCCATAAGGTGGGGATGGGTCAGTATTTTATCTAGACCAGAGCAAAGTCCTGCTTGTATTCCTAAGGCAGAATACTTTTCCTGATTTCCTGCTTGTTCAAACAGGAGTAGACCAGGGGATTTGGAGGATTTCAAGCAGTATTTTGTGATGATAATGTACACAGGTTTATCCCTGTCTTTGGAAATTCATTGGAAACACCAGATTAGTCCTTGTATGCAGTTGATAAATTAGCCACTGGATATTTAAATTGAAGTTAAATTCAGGGCTCTCCTCTCCTTAAGTATTCCTGTTGGGAGGAGGATTGTAGATTCACAGGGTTGGGAATCTGTCCCTTGCTTTACCATCAATACCAAAGAGGAAAAGTACTGCAACGTGCTACTTGAAAGTAATCATAGCAAATAGACCTGTATATTTATAATAATTATGACTATTTATGAGAGTTTCCCCAGACATTAAAATATATATATATAAAAATAGACCCAAAAAGTGCTGCTCAATGTATGCCATGTTCTTCTTCTAGATACTGTCAGGAGAAAAAGCTTGTCTTTCTGAAGGCCACAGACTAAGTGGAGTTCCAGGCTTATTTTTCTTTTATCCTAGAAAATCCAATAAATCCAGTAAATTCTTTCAGTGTGGTCTTCCAAGAGTTTTTCAACTTGGTCTGACTCACAGATTATTTGAGTGCCATTATAGACTAGGGGTCAAGCAAGTTAATTCCCAGAACAGTATGCTGCCCTGTTTTCAAACTGTGCTAATCAGGGTTTTGAGTCAAAGCATGGCAGTTTGCTCAGTGAAATTATTTTCCTGTTAGAAAATTACAAATAGGCGCTGACTATTCGTGCTGGCTTTGGTCACCGGAGCGCTCACGTCACATGCAGGGCAAAGCCCCCAGGGACGTGGTCGCTGTGGATCAGGGCCCTGGTGGGGGCTCATTTCCCATTTCACAAGGTTGAACTCGTGAAAACAGGCTGAAAGCTTATGAAAGAAAATAAAGAAATTGCTGCTGTTCCATTTCCACCTCCAGCAGGACAGAGGGAGGGCTATGTGCAGCCTGTCTCTGCTGTAACGTGAATGTCCTTCCCCAGAGGAGGCATTTGGTCGAGTTACTTGGTTACCTCTCCCCCTCACCTTTTTGCAGTGGACTCTTGTTTACTTTTCCCTCCTCCTTTCCCGAAGCTTATTAGCACTGTTTAGGCAGAGGAAATGAATTAACATAATTTACTGTTGTTTGGAACGAGACACATTCCCTGCATGTATGTGTACACACGCTGGCATTCGCCCTCCCAGCGCTGTGCAGAGGAGCGTGTTTACAGAGTCTGGCTCCATTTAGGGAGAACAATACCCTGATTATAGAGGGCAGCCTTTTCTTTCCACAGAGCAGAAGGAACCCTTTGCTTCAAGCAGCTACTGCCCCTTGAAGGTGCGGGCGTTGAGAGCCACTGGAAAGGGGGGAATAAATCTGTTGTGGACACAAACCGGCAGCATTGTTCTCCACGGAAGTTGGTTTAGGGGTGGGGGTGAGGAATGGTGTTGGGATAAACCAAATGCCAAGTGTAAGATCTACCAGCGTGCAGGGAGGTGTCGCGACTTCCAATTTAATTTTCAAATAACAGCTGTGAGGCTTCGTGGGGAATTATTTGGTGCTGCTTGAGCTGGCAAGGGAGCTGGGGAGGCTGGGTGGGAAGAAAACGGTAACTGAGTCTCAGGGTGGTTTTGGATGGGCTGAGTTGGGTTGAAAGGTGCTGTTATGTGTGAAATGCTGGTCGTTTCTAATTGCAGTCGTGCACCTGTGCCTGGTAGATAATGCTGGAGCCGTGTCATATGGAGCATTTGCTTCACATGATGTTGAGAAAGGTCAAGCACTGGGTGTCTTTCCTGCTAAGTTGGGTCATTAGATGCACAAATAGGACCCCCCCCTTTCTTTGCCTGACTGCAGCCACTCAGATCCTGGCAGTAAATCCTTCTCAGGTGTGATTTCATGGCAGCTGAAGATGACTGAACTTGACCCCATCACTGGCCTGTCCTTGTCCTCCTTTGCTCCCAGCCTGGTAACTCCCTTGTGCCAAGGGGGAGAGCTCTTCTGACCTTGCTGTGGGTGTTTTGGGGAGAAAACTTGGGCAGGAAGCCAACCTGGAAAAAAATGTGATGGTTTAAATTCTTAGAGGAGCATGGGCTGAGCTTGTGGAATATCACAGTGTCTCCAAAGGCTGCGAGCCCTTTCTTCCATTCCCACTTATGGCAGGAAGGCTCGATACTTTGAAGGACTGGATATTTATGGGGACATTTATAAAATGACTCTTTAGGAATCTGAAATGCATCAAGGTCCTCAGGGCAAAATGTAACATAGCCTGGGGGCAGTGAATGTGAAGACTGAAAAAATCACATTTGGCTCTTGGTTCAGCTCAGTCAGGGGTAGTGCATCGCTGACCCTTTTACACTGGGAGGTTGCATCTTTCACACTCTGCATCATGACAATTTTCTGTTTGTCTCAATGATCCCTTGGAATTTGGAGTACTTTATAGGGAAATGGGTGACATCTTCCTTCCTCTCTGCCTTTGGCTTCTGCGGGAGAAGGATCATTCTGGGGAGATGGAAAATGGCAAGTTAATTCTGTCAGCATTTGCTGGCCCTCCTATGGCACTGCCTGTTGCAAGGCAGGAGCTGCTCCTTGAGAAGCACAGCTGGCAGCAAAGGTGGCTGCAGCCAGTGCTGCTGGTGACCAGGTGTTCCCTCTGGCCAAGGCACAGCGTGCATCCACCCTGGAGCCAAGGGGAATATGGTATGTCACCCAGAAGTTTCTCCTCAAGCTTCCCTTTGTCTCTGCAGAACTTCTGACCACTGGCACTGCTTCAGCAGGTTGCAAAAATAAGGCAGAGAAAACAACTTGGGCAAAATACTCCCTGTGGGTGAAAATATTTTTCCAGGGAGAGTAACAGAGCCAGCAGGCTAAACAGGTAGCACTGCAGGGCTGCATCAACAGCGCTTTTAGGGGTTTTTTGGAAGGGGCTGTTTATGTTGGCCGGTGAGATGTGCTGCAGCAGTTCTGCCCAGGGATGATTGACGCATGTCTAACCTTTTGAAACATGACCCTGCACCCTGGAGAAACTGTGGCTTTTGCTTCTTGAGGCAGTTTTTTGTAAAGAGGGAAAGATTCTGGTTCATGTACCAGTATCCATATGAAGGCTGCTGGGGTTACTCTGCCTTGGGAGACTAAACTCCGGTACAGGTGTGAAAATCAGAACCTGGTACTCAGTAACTATACCTGCTGAAAGAAAAAGATTTTTGTTTTTTTCTTAAATGTGCTTTAAAATCTGCCAAACCTTCTCATAGCTGGACAGTGTGAGAGGGACAAGCACAGGTTCCCCTGCTGGCTCTTGGACTGCAAGAAGGAACAGGGCAGTAAGAACCACTCCAGGGTCCATCCCTGCATCTGTGGTGGCTTTAAGCTGAGAGTGTGAGGGTGTGTGGCGATCTGGGGAAAATGTAAATTTTGGCAACAGTCCCTGATTCAAAATATCTGGGAAACACTGAGCTGGGAGGTCAAAAATACATCTCTGGGGTTTCTTTATCCAGAAGGAAAAACAGCATCAAACTTTCACTGAGAGAAGTGTTTAAAAGAATGAAAGGGAACAGCTTAGTTATCAGACACTTACTGAAATAACAGCAGCGAGGAATAACCCTGAATGAATTTTAATGGCATTTGATTTGGATCTTTTTTTTTTGGTACAGTACTTACCCTTTTACAGGTACAGGCACTTTCCCTTTTACTTCTGCAAGGGTAAGGCAGATACTACAAAGTGCAAAATAACTCCAAACTGCAAACCCAATAACTTGTCTGAGGGGGATGAAAAGTACTTCAAAGTAATTGAACAGGTTTTCTGCTGTAATTACCCAGTGTTAAAACTGAGTCAGGGCATTCTGTCTGTGGCATGTGTTGGAGGGTATTTACAAGATGGATATTAAGGCAGAGCTTGAGGAGGACTGCAGCGTCTGAAATATTTAATATTGCTCTTGGAGAGCAGGTCAGCAAATGAGCAGTGATTTTGGTATGATGAACACAGCATAAGGCAAAGTTGTTATCATAGCTGGTGTGATTTTGTTTTTTTTTTTTTTTTTTTTTTTTTAGATTGGGGTTAGTGCCTGGAAGTCCTCATTGTACTAAAGCCCTGTTTTTATGGTAAGGGCTGTCAAACCCAGCACGAGCAACAGACAGCTACAGTGTTAAATGCAGGTTACTAACAGCTCTTTGTATAGAGACTTTGTTTTACTCTGACAAAGGGCCCCTCCAAAACCAGACCTGTTGGTCAGCTGGGTTTTATTTACCGTGTACCCCTCAGAAAGGTGAGATCCCCTATTTGCTGGCTGCACCCTGCACAAAGCAGATGTTGCCCTGATAAGGATTTCGTGCTGCTGCTACAACACAGAACCACCAGGGCAGTAATTCTGTGCTCAAGCCTTGTGTCAGTGCCCAAGGTGAAAGAGATGCAGATATTTGTTCGTGCACAGGCTGGAGCCTTGCACTGAACACCCACCATGGTTCATGTGCGTGAATGGCAAGCCCAGTTGTCCCCTCTCTGCTGGGTACAAGGCATCACTGACTTTGGCATTACACCGTGCTTATTTTTTATGGAAACAGCCATCAAAAGTCCTGGAAGGAAAGAAGAAAATTACACAGGTTATTCAAGCCTTATTACTATTATTATCAGCCTCGTCATCATCAAAGTGTCTTCATCTAAGCTACCAACAAGGCCTGGCTGCTCCCAAGTGTTGCTCCACATCCTGCTGGAGCCCACCACGGGTTTCCTCCTTCTGGAGGGGCGGAAAGAACAACCAACCTAAAATCTGGGAGAAGGAAAGAGAGTTGAGAGAGGCAAATTTTCACACAGTCACAGAAAAAGAGATCTTCCAAAAGATTTAGTTTTCCTTGCAAAGGCTTGTGGTGGTTGTTGAAAGGGCATTTCAGTGGAAAAGGGCCAAGCAGCCCTAGGCAGAACCAACACCCTCAATTGAGAAACATTTTTCAAACAGCACTACTGTTAAGAAGTAATTAAAGTCAAATAAAACACGAAAAATAGTGTATGACACATTGATTTGAATTCATCCCAGTTTGGATCCACTGAAACCCATGTAGCACAACACTGGAGGCACACAAGGGGAGGTCCAAAACCAAGGATTCCAATGCACTTTTGCAACTACTGAAGTCTCTATTCTCAGACACCGTTTTTCCAAGTATTTAGGCACATACTTACTTCAAGTACCTGGAGATTGCTAGTATTCAAAGAAATACTTGCTGAGGACCTTCTACACTTGCAGTTCCCTTTGTTTTGTTGCTCTGCCTCCCCTGCAGTGTTACCTTGGGCAAAACTTGAAAACAAAATAAAGAAAAAGGATCATTTTGGGGGCCCAGCTGTGTCACTTCAAGTTTTGCTAGCTACCGAGGAAGATTTGTGAGGACTCTCCTGGGAAGAAAGGGTCAGGTCGGAGGTAGAAAGTCACTCACCCTCTATCAGAGTGGCTTATAATGCCAGGGCAGCTCCCCAGGGAATGTCTGTCTGTCTGTCCTTCCCTCTGGGGCTGACAGGAGGCTGCTGGCCTTCCCCCAGCTGTTCCCTCTGTCACATTACAAATGAGACTCTGAAAAGCAGCCCTTGGCCTTGAGACAGCTCTCCTCTTGCTAACTCGTTCTTCCCATCAATTAATGTCACGCAAAGGTGTTTTATAACTGTTTTGTGACTTTGTCAAGAGCAGGACCTTCACGCCTTTGCAAAGGAAAAGTCCAACTCCTGTGTGAGGTGGCTGCCAAAATGCACAGTGAGGTACATGTGAGAGCAAACAGAACTGCTTTTCATGAAAGAGGTGCTCTTTAACATCCAAATTCTTCCACAGAGACTTTATCCAAAAAGAGCATCTTCATTATAAGTGAAGATGAGGACAAAACATCTATATCCTTCCCCATCAGGACAGTGGCACTTAAGACCAGCATCAGTCAAGATCAGAAGATCTTCTTCCATTTCTGATGGGCTCGAAAACCTGGTACTAAGAGCTGGTGGCTTTGCCTGGATTCTATCCTAATTCCATTCCATTCTCATTCCTAATGTGAGCGAGCAGCGTTTCAAGCCCATTGTTCACCCATGTAGCTCTTGGCCTGTGCCGTGGGTGTGAAATGTGAGGAGTGAATTATGAACAAATAATTAAAGATCTTTCATGGCAGTGCATTTCCTGAGGGGGAACAGCAAGACGACAGTGGGGGCTTTCAGGCCGTCCCTTACCCACTCACCCTCTGCTCTCGTACCAACTTCCAGCAATTTGGCTGCCTGTTTTTTTTAGGAACTAACTTCCACCCAAAGACTGCTGAATTTTTTCTTAAACTCTGGGTTCTGTCAGAGCTGATAAGGCAGCAGCCAGCCTGCAAAGATAACGCAAGGTATCAAGGCTTCTTGGGTTTGTCTTTATTTGGATGTTTTAAAAAGCATTTGACAGACACTGAGAGCTGTCTGGAGACTTTGGGTTTAGTGGGTCCCCCCTGCTTTTCTCTTTGTCTTTGGTACCAAAATGCTTTTAGGTTGATTTGGAAGAGAAGAGAGGGAGGTCTGATGAAGCTGGGGAGTTATTGGTGTTTACTGAAGGGAGTAGGGAAGGTGGGCAGTGGGGGCTAGATGCCGAGGGTGGCTCTGGGATCTGTTGTTTTGATGTTTCCACTTGGAAAATATTCCCCTCAAACAGGGTTTAAAGGGGGTAAGGAGCAATACAGAGTCACTCTAAATGCCTGATCGCTGGCAGGAATGTGTTAAGGTGTATGAAAACCTGTGATTAATTGTCTTTTCAACTTCCCCCTGACTCCCACTTCCCTTTTCTTGTAGAGTAGTCCCTGTTTGGGCTGCTGGCTTTTGTTAACCTCTGAGGGAGTGTTTATGCTTGGCTTATGTTAACCAGAAGGGAAAATTTTCCAGTCAGAAATTGATCTATCTGCTGATGCTAATTACTTTGTAATAGGGAGTTTCGTAAGCAAAGCAGATGTGGATTATAAACATAGCCCTCGCCCTTACCCAGAGATGTCTTGGAGATTAGGGTCCATTTTTAGCCCAGGTGAGCCCTTACTGAAGTAAGGTGTTCCCCCCTTGCTCACCCCTTTGTAATGACCTTGTGTGTCCCCAGTTTTCTAGAATTATAGAATCCTAGACATTTTGGGTTGGAAGACTCCTTAAAAATCATCTTGGTCCAACTCCCTGCCATGGGCAGGGACACCTTCCACTAAGTTGCCCCCTCAGCTTGACCTTGAACACTTCCAGAGATGGGGCAACCTGTTCCAGTGCTTTATTACCCTCACAGGAAAGAATTTCTTCTTAATATCTTGCCTTCTGTCTGATGCAAGTCTGTGGGTAGTTGTACCATTGGCCAGATTAGGACACAGATCTGACTGGAAATCCTATTAAAAAAAAAAAAAAGAAAAGGAAAGACTAAAAGTCACGGCATAGCCCTGTAGCACTGGATTTTACATATCTGGCTGTTGCTTGTGGCACCCCTCAGGTGGTTTGTACCACTGATATTTAATATTCATTGTTTTGTCAGTGGTGTTTCACCATGGCTGGAATTACAATGCCAAACTAAGTCCCCTTTTCAAATTTCAGTGCAATTTGTGGGCATGCTTTAATTACACTTCACAGCACTGCTTGGAGGAACATATTTTATGCTACAGTGTCATGCAGGCAGCCTCAAAGAGAGGGTCAGGAGCGATATGGGAACACTGTTTTTGTTATGCGCTTCTGCCCAGCAAATCTTTCTTGCTCTTCAATGTAACCTGTTGCATATGAAATTAATTTCCAACATGCATTTGCTTACAAAATAGTGTTCCTCACACCAGAAATCTGTGGCAGTGGAAGAAACCACTGCCAGATGTCTATATTTATAGAAAACCGGCATGTTCTGTCTGGTGATGACAGAATATTTCAGTGTATTTATGAAGTGCTCGTGTTTTTAGAAATATTGAAATCCAGTCAATATCAGTAGAATCTTACTTTTCTTATTTTAACCAGCTGAACATGTTTCTTTAGTAGATACAGTACTAAAAAACTAGGAAAAAAGCTTTCCCTACCCCTCTGTCGTCACTAGTTTGTTTTGGTTTGTTTTGTTTTTTTTCCAGCTTCACAACCCTCATTTTAAAGGGACATCTCTGGCTTTGAACAAACATTACTAGAATCTCATGCAACTTTGACTATATGCTTCTACCTGAGGCATTTTTACTTGGAAGATAACTGCTCATGAAACTGAAAGAACAATTTCCACTCTAGCAGTAGGTCATGCAACACTTTTCAGTTTTCAGAGCAAGGTGTTTTCTTTTTGCTTAGGTTTTGGGCTGTCACCATGCAAAGGGTCTCACATATGAATTGGAGCCCTTTGAATGTTAAATTTGGATCAAGCCAGAGGTGTTGGAGGGTGCAGAAGCCCTGGCCTGCAGCTGGTGGCTGCAGTGAAGCCCATCAGAAATGGTGTCCTACAGACACTTTAGTTGTTTTCCAGACTGTCTGTAAACAGCTCAGTTGAGCTGCTCAGTGCCTCAGGGTCAAGGGTGTTGCTTATATTCCTGACATAGGCACCGGAGAGTTTTCAGAACTAAAATCTGCAGAGATCTCTGCAGATCCCTGGTCGGAAGGTGTTGTTGGAAGCCAGGGCTGCACACCTGGCAGTAAATAAATGGAAGGGATTTAGATAGGTGCCTTTGCATATTAGGGTAACAAATGAGGAGCCGTACAGAAATGTAAGCAAGAGGGGCTCCTTGTGGGATTTAGCACTGGAACCCAATTGCTAATCTGTGCAATCTACAAATCAAATTAATTGGGTTTGCTCAGGCTGTTGCTCACACGACTGCTAAGCACAGTAGCTTGAAGGCAATGAGGGTTTGGCCTCCAAATCTCTGCTGCGTATTTGTTTTTTTTTGCAGCGAATGCCTTTGATATATGTAAGTTATATTTCCGTACATTACAAATGATAGATTCCTCCCCCGTATCCTGTGACAGCCTTCCCTGGAGACAGACAGTCTGTGTTGTTTTAGCAAGATGGGGAAAGATTAATGGGAAAGGTTTTGCTAGTGTTTGCAAAGACTTTTAGCGAAAGGGAAAGGTTTGGATAGAGGATTTAGGGAGAATGAAAAAGCGTTTCTGAAAACTCCTGCCTGCCCGGGGGGCTCCCCTCACTGCCTCCCCTCTCCTGTTGCCTTCTGCCTGTAAGGAGCATCAGGACAGTCCAGAGGAACCCATGGGCTTGGCCCCCTCCCTGTGTTCCTGCTCAGGTGAAACTAATCCCATTGCATCTGCAGGTCTTCCGAATATTTTCTGATTCAGCATTGAGTCTGTGGGTGGGCAGGGAGCCTCCACACCTCGGGGGAGTGTGAGAAGGTGGGTACAAGTGGAGAAGGTGCTCCAGGGGACCCCTTTGTCCTCTCCATGGGGCTCACCCCACCAGTCATGGGAGTGCTGTCCTGCAGCTTGAAGCCAAGGCACCATGAGAAGTGTTCAGCTCAAATGAAATCATTTATGTGTCAGTGTCTGAGCTGCCCTCAAAGCTGATGGGAGTGTTGGTAAGTAGGGCATTGAGCCAGTATTGACCATGTCTCTGCAGACTGTGAGGGGAGTTTGACACTTCAATTTAGATGAGCCTGAGAGCTGAGTCCTGGCCATATTTAAGTTCCTGGGACAGCTAGTGGTGATGCTGCCATAGTCACTGCTCACATATATCTGCATGTAGTGCCAGTAACTAAAGCCTACAGGTAAATCACAGGCTCAGTCCCCACTGAGCTTTTTGTCCCCCCACTGAGATTTCAGAGCTGGACAGGCTCTGTTTCACTCCACAGCTACTTAATATCCTCAGCCACTCTTACCCAGAGCCCCCACACCTCCCTGCCAGGTGTGCCTGAGGACACATTGCAGTTAAACATCCAAGGATGTTCCTATGATATGTTTTGGTCGCTGTCAGCAAAGTAGCTGAGTCTGGGAGCTTCACACACAGGCTCCTTGCTCCTACGTGTGTAATATTAGATGTATTTAAGGGAAGAGGTGGTTTTCCTTCCTCCTGGTGATCAAGTTATACCCCAGAGTGGGAAGGATTAATAGCCCTTGGGTCTTTCTCATCACCATGCAGGAATTAGCATCTCAAGCAGGAGGGTTGACCTGCAACCTTGTGTGGTGTTTTCATTGTGAAGCACAGACAGGATGTACAGTAAATTAGGTTCAGGCAGTTCTGCTTGCTGAAAACAACATCATTTCACAGTGACCCTGAAAACAACTCCTTTTTTTTTAGAGTCCTAGCCAGAGGGATTGTAGCTGGATCCAGGAGGAGGAGTTGTGGGTGGTGGATCAGGAGCTGGAAGTAAAACTCCTCTCTGAGTTAGTGCTGCAAATCCTGCCCTTGCTGACAAGGCTGCTGACGTACGCAGAGGACTTGGTGGCCTTCACCATGGCCTGATACAGGGCTGATAAAGCAGCTCCTGCTTCATGTGAGCTGGAAAAGATGGACATGATGGCCTGGAGTCCCACTGTCACAAAAGAGCATCCAATCATGGCAGCAGCTGGAAAAAGCCACCAAGAAATAGTGCTCCACGGAGAGCCCCAAGGGTCCCTTTCACAGTGGGAGGGAGAGAAGCTCATCCAGCCCCTGCTATGCTGCAGAGCAGGATTTATTTATCCTGCTCTTTACCTGTGTGGGATTGAGATGCATCATGCCCTAAAAGCACCTTTTCCTTTGGTAAAGAAAGATGAGGGACCCCTCAGGTGCCTCTGCTCTGTGTCTGAAGTTAGAGGTGAAGGAGGCCTGATGGGATCTGGTTTTGAGCACGTTCTGGTGTAAATCAGGAATGGCTTCTTCGAAGGGAAAAAGGAAAGGCTAATTTAAAGCCAATATATGTGAATTTACCCTCAGGCTTCAGTGAGAGTTAGAAGGATTAATATGTGAGCCAGCCCATTTCCTTACACAGGCAAAACCTACGGTATGAAATTCAGCTCATTGCAGAAGGCCCAGGTACCACCAAACCCCTCTCTTAAGGGCTTGAAAGGGAGGCATAATGTCTGTAGACATTGTGTTGCCTGTCTGTCTGCACAGGGAGAAGTGTCATGGTAAATGAATCCATTACCCAGGATTGTTGATATAACACCTTTCTTCTACCTCTGAAAGAAGCTTCCTTTTAGGTCTTTAAATCAGTGTTATCTTCAGCTCTCTTAGTGTAATTGGGGGATTTGGGGATTAGAGGATGGAGCCAATGTCTCTGCTGCTTTTCTGCATTTTTGGAATGTGAGGGAAGAGGCTGGGGGTGGAATGGTTCTCGAATGTGCAGTTTATTGATGTGTCTTTGGTAGTTTTATGGCTTAAAAGATGTTGAGCTATATGATTTATTAGCACCGCCAGAGAGTGCATTAATGATTATTTCACATTCCGTGAGATCCTAGTGGGTCCTGCCCATGGGAAGGTCAGAACGAAGGGGCATTTGACATAGTACTGCTTTACTTACAATAACAACTGATAACGAGCCTAGAAAATAAGTAAGTTCCTTTGACTTCAGGGTGCATTATCTTGCAGCAGATATCAACACAGCCTTCCAGAGAGAACTGTTGACCCTTTGCTGCGTGTTGTCAGATCCCTAAGAAGGGGCATGGCAAAACCTGCACGCACATATGCACTTGGGAGTGCTTTTACTTGCTTAGCAGCAGGAGCTGCAACATTAGCAATCACTCGTGGCAGATGCAGTGCTCCCTGCTCACCGTGCAGGATCGTGGGGTTTGATTAGGAATGAGCAGGCCCAGCTGCCATGAAAAAGGGCTTGTTAACATTTGCATTTCTTTTTCAGGGGTAGTCTCTAGTAAAATAGTCAACCTGGCCCATTTGGTGCCTTCCAGAGCTAAAGGGCCAGTCCCCAGTCTGGATCTGGTTAGTCTCAAATTCATACCTGATCCATTGACTGTTTCTGGTGCTTGTTCAGAGCTCTCTGACAAACATGGGTGTTTTTTGGCTGCAACTTCTGCATTGCACAGCAGCTGAAACTTTAAGAAAATCAGCGATTATTACAGCTCTGTTAATTGAAAAAAAGAAAAAAATCTGTTAGCTGAGAACTCCATTTTGGGCGATGGCCATCCAGCATTGCAGACCAGTTCCGCTGTGGATTTGGTTAGGCTGTCTCAGAGCGACAGCTGTCTGTGGGTCAGCCTTGCCCTTCCAGCATCTGTACTGGTGGAGATAAGACAGCAATCACCCACTCTGCTCTCCCTGCTTCCAAAGCTGATTTTACAATGTTTTTTTAATTTTTCACAGGCTACTGCTGGCCAAGCGGAGACATTCCTTGTCTGTTATTCATGGGCAGAAATGCTTGATTAGGGCTCCTCTTCCTGGAAACATCAGTGAAGTTGATGCCCTGGATCCTCTTCCACAGATAAGATTAAGAGTGTGGAAATCGGCACGCTTCTGGCAGTGGTTTTTATTGGCTCAGAGTGGTAATTCTAGAGAGGGTATTCTGGACAATGAGAAATTTTTCAGAAGTTTCCCTGTATCATTTCTCAAGCACCATTTGCTGGTAGGTTCTGGGGGCAGAGAAGTCACCTAACTGACAGATTTTTCTTTTTTCCACGTTGTTCCTTTGGCTGGCAGTGGCTGTGAGGGTTGCTGCTGCAAAGGGAATGAGTCACTCGTTTGTTTGAAGCAGCGAAGAAAGGTTCTGCTTGTTCCCATTGGTATTAAACACGAAGCTGTGATGTTGGTGGTTTCCTTTTCTCTTGCTTTCAGTGTGTTTGGTTTTCGTATCAGGGAGGTCAGGAATTCTTGTTTGCTGCCTTTGAGGAGGGAGGTTTCGGGTAGTGTTTAGCCCTTTCTGGCTGCCCATCCCAAGCTGCTGTCATCGAAGCACAGTGGAGCCTGTCAGCTGGGGATATTTTCAGTTGCTGTGTTTGTGGGGAACCTGCCTGAGCTTTCAGCCTCGTGGATCTATTTTACTTCACTTGTTTTTATTAAAGTCAGTGACCAGTGCAACCCTGGAAGGCAGCCAGGCTTTATTTCACGGCATTACAATTTGAAGGATGCGAGGATCAGCGTGTGCCATTAGAGTGGCTGGTCTGTCCTGCCTGGCACAGAGCTGGGAGCTTCATCTGCTGGGTCTCTTATGGGGGCACAAACTCGTGTTTGATTAAATCCCTTCTAGCATCTCTCTATATGATTATTTCCCTGCAGACAAGTAAAGGATAGAGGTGAGACACATATCTGGTAGTCTTCTCTCAATAAGCAGGAAACCTAACTTCCCAATTTTTTTGGTAACAAATCCCACTGACTTTACCCTGGTGAGTTTTTCCTCTTTAGGGTGTCTTGCCCAGCAAAATGCTGAGGTGATTCCCCTGGTGTAGGAGGACTGGTCCATGAGAGAGCTGCTTTTCCTGCCCCATGGTGATGTAACAGACTGCATCCTCTTCTCAGTCCCCACAGGTAAATTTTCTTCAGAGTAGTCACCTGGGGACACATGTGTGCATATTTAAAATAAGATTCAAACCCTAGCCAGTGTCTTGTAAGTGCTTCTGTTGGCTGCTGGTTCTGCTAAAAGCTGGAACAGCAGATTTCACTCTCCAAGTAAAATTGATCCCCCGAGGGGCACAGCTCCACCTGACATCAGCAGCACCCCATAGTTCCCCCATTGTTTTTACTTTTGCTGTGTCTGTAATTAAAAAAGCAGAACCATCCCATCCTCACCCCCACAGAGACCATATGTGGAAATGACTTCTCTGCGCTTGATGCAAATGCAGAAAATGTGTCTGAAAATAGATTGCAAGTGATGTAAAAGCCATGCTCGTCAAAGGAAAATGCCAACCCAGTTTGCCCTCGTGGTTCTGGAAGGGATTTTGTCTTGTGCAGAATGTGTTTCCCTCTCGTCCCCCTCCTCTCCCCTGGAGCTGTAAGTCCTCTTTTGTTAGGCCACTGTCGTGGAGCTAAACCCTGGAAACGTAATTTATTCAAAGTGTTCCGCACACATGTAAATGGGCAAAACTTATTGACAGCTGAGTTAAAGTATCTCTTTCTTCTGCGTAACAAGGCACTTTCGCTGGATCTTTCAGCCGCTGGCTTTGTTCCTGGGGCGAGTGAAAAGAGCTCGCAGTGGGGAGAGGCAGGCACACAGGGAGGATGCCTCAGGTGTGTGCTGTGTGTCTGCACAGCCACAGAGCTGTGTGGGGACAGTGGAAGGTGCAGGATGGCACGCAAAACTCAGCATGGTCTTGGGATGAGGAGACACCATCTGTGTCCCTGCTCCTTTGGGAGGCTCCACGTGGCCGTGTGTCCACCTTCAGCTGTGGGAAATGACGGTCCCCGAAAGGATCTTGGTATTTGTCTATTAAATTCCAAGCACACAGCAAATTCAGCTGAACTTTCTGCTGCTTAAGCACTACTCTTTCCTCCTCCATACAAGGCCTTGAATTAGCTAATTAAAATCTAGGGGAGAGAGGGAACAGCCTGCAATGGAGTGAACTCACAAGATTTCTGAGGTCATTGCTGGTACAGAGTTCCCTCACTCTGTCCCATGAAAAGATTTTTAAGTATTCATTGGAAATCTCCCATGGATTTAACTTCTTCCTTTGTTTTCCTTTGCACTAAAAGCTTGATTGAAAGTGGCTGTGGCAGCAGTAATGCCTGGCTGAGTTTGGAGAAAACAAGCTCTAGGCCCATTTAGACATTTCATTTGAAAGCAGCTTCCATTATCTCCTGTTAGGGGCTGTGGTTAGTAAGGAGCAAGGGTGAATGCATATGTGTGTTCATCCATTATGACTTCTTTATCAATTTTTTTTTATCACTGTTTTTTAGGAAGAGGTGAGATTTTTTTTCTTAATATAGGTAATTAATATCTGATAAACCTGAATGCAGTTTTCTTGGGATAAACTAACAGGATGCTAATAGTATTAACAACAGCGAATTAATTCCAGAGTTAAAATACAATTTATTTTAGTCTATCTATTCATCTTTTAGAATATCATCAGTATCCCATGAAAGAAAACTGAAGAAAATTTGGGATTTTTTTCCCCCAACATTTAAGATTTTTTTTTTTTTTTTTGCGAGATACAGTTTTTAAAACTTAATTTACATGCTGGAATTTAAGGTGTCAATTAGTGTGGCCTGATCAAAGCTATGTCATGTTTTATCAAATGTTTTCTGAGCCTCAGTTAACACAGGTGAGGCTTTGAGGAGAGGAGTGGCCCCCTCTCACTTCAGTGGGACTGGAGGAAGGTTTTGAGTTTGTCTTAGCAAAAGTGGAGTAGATCAGTGCACGCCATGGAGAACTTATTTATGTAAGGACACGGCTGGAAATGTTTTGTCTTAACCCCAGAGCAGGTAGGGCACATGGAGGCAGTACTGACTTCTGCAGCATATCTTGAGCAGGGAATTGCATGGGGAAAATTCTGTCTTAGCAACTCATGCCTGAAGCATGCTCTTTGTGTTGGGACAAAGAACTGTTTGTCAGCAGAGGCTGTTTCATATAAAAATGGTATTTTCCATTGAATTTCGTTTTGGAGGCCCTTCTCTCCCCACATCCTTTCCTGCTGCTGGCTGTCTGCTGCCTCTCACTCTCCTCTGCCTGCACTGGGCCAATCAGACTCATTGCACTACTGAAAAGTAATGCAACAAAACATTTTCTGGTGATTTAATGACCTGGATCTTCTGGAGTGACCACACAACAAGGAGATGATTCTGGGATAGATTTTAGTCCTACCCCATGATGGGCAAGAAGATGACTGGCTAATGTCTTATGAATCTATGTTTTGGACTCTTTCAAGAGTGAGACTCCTGGGCTGACCAAGCAACATGCTCTGAGGATTGATTTTAAATTAGCCAAAACCAAATTACTTAGTGAAGCCTCATTCTTGAGAGGGTGTTGGTGCTGTCAGGCTTGGACAGGGCCTCCCTGTGGCTGGTCTGGCTTCTGTCAGCTTTATGACTGTAGCCATGAAATTAACCATTTAACCATGGTAATGACTTTTTATTTCATTTAATCTTCCAATGAGCACTATTTGTGCAAAAGCACTAAGATTGCTGTGGTTTCTAATGCAGCCTTTCTCTGGCTCGTTTCCTGCCCAGCTGTTGTCCTCTTCAGCCCCTGTCTTCTGGCTATGGAGGTCACACCTGCACATCTGCAGTGACCACTCAGCCCTCTCTGCTCCTCGGGGAGCTGGGGCCAACCATGGCTGTGACCGTCCGGCTCCTGGCTTCCTTCAGCCGTCATTCCCAGTGCTGCTATCACAGCCATCAAAGCTTTATCTCTGGACCTGGTGTCTGATGAGGCCGTCATGGGGCAGGAGCACTTACTGGAAAATGATTTATACTAATTAGGCAGCCTGAAAGTTTCTTGTGGAACAGTAGGAGGGAAGACACAGAGGTCAGTTGTCTTTATTCTCCAAAAAGCCATCATCACCTGATAAAGATTCAACTGCCTTAGGTTTTGAAGAGCATGTTTCATGCTGCTTCAGCCAAAGCAGGGAGTGAAGACTTCAGTCTAGTGACCTTTGTTCTCTAAAAGAGCGTGTCAAGTTTTGGCTGTGCTGCTGGCCTTGACTTTTAATTGTTGGAGAGGATGTGAGGTCAGCCCAAGCCTTTGTGCTGCAGCTTACCCGGTGAGAGAGGGGAAGTGCTGTGCTTCTCTGCACACCACTGCCACAATTTAATGTGAAAAAAACATAGGCAGCCTCCCCTTCCCCCCAAATAATGAGCTACCTCTTATCAGCAAAAATTAAAGCAAGAGAAGAACAAGATGAATCTCAGGGATGGGAAACCTGATTATATCAATAGCTGTGTTTTCATGCAGATTGTCACACCATGATGTATGAGAGGGGTTTGCCCTGACTTTACCTTGTCTTTAGCATAAATTTCATCCCCATATGAAGGGCCAAATCTCTGTTCCCTTCCCCAGTGATGGCATGTGCTTGTGAGGTATCTGAATTTGGCCTGACAAGGTGGCCTAATCCCCCCTCATGCCTCAGAACCACTTCTCACTCCTTTCTGATTTAGCTGAAGATGGTGGACTAGGTGCTGGAGAGAGGGGACACAGTGGGAAGGGTTTTTGAAGGGCCAGCACGATTTGGGGAAAAGGACCTTGTATCAGTATTTAGCTCTGGGACTAATTTCTCTGCCTTGCTGTCTGTCCATTGCGTGTTACTCTGCTGGAGGAAAGATGCCTGTGGTGGTTTGCAGTCACCTTTAGAAGCAAGTCTGTAAATGAGGTGCCCTGTGGACCACGTAGGGCCACCCACTGTTGCTCCATGACTCATCAGCATGCCATCCTCTGGTTACCTGGCATCCTCCCCTTGTTCCTTGGGCTGGTGTTTGCAAGGAGGTCCTCGAAAGGTGCCCTGTGCTCTGCTGTATTTTCTAGACAGCATGAATGATTTACATCCCTTTTATGCCTCTTTGGCCCCTTTACTTGACAAAAAAGCACTGGAACATCACTAAAAATTTCTGTGCTTCTCTGCAAAAAAGAGCCAGGCCTAGGAGGTGCTTTCTCCTTTATCCCCAGCATGGCAGCCCTCTCATACATGATGGTAGGCAGTCCTTTCTGGCTGACCTCTCCAAGGATAGTCCCCAAAGTGTTGACTAGTTACTATCTTGGTTTCAGGGTTGCTGAGATGTGTCCTGCAGAGAACAGCACTCAGGAACTGGTTTTTTTTCTGGACAAATGTCTCCTTACAACCTTGCTGCTCACGTGGGTTATGTGATTTCCAAGCTGGCCAGGAGCCTGGAAGTGAACTCATAGGCCTCAAGGAGCAATAAGTGCTGTGGTGTTTTAACCAGCCCAGCCAAACTCAGCGTGCACATGTATGTGTGTGTTTATGTGCATGTGTGAAAGCACTTTCCAGCAGACCATCTATCTATAAAGATAACCTAGCTCCCTTCCGTGGTGGTGTCAGCTGCAATTCTATGGTCCCATCAGAAAACCCAAGCCAAATGAGGAAACACCCTCCTGAAAACAGCCTGTTTTAAACTGCACATGTCACCTGTGGGTCTGTGTGAGTAGAACAAGTCTCTCTCAAACATAGCTTTTTGTGGCAAACAAAGGGTCTGCTGGAAAAGCTGAAGTCCAAGCTGGTACCTTTGCATCAGTGAGGTGTGTCCAATTAATCAGTCCACCTCTGAAATCAGCTGTCATTCCTCTTCCAGGCACTGTGCTCTTTGCAAGGGTTGTGGCAAGGGGATTTTGAAGTCAGCTAGTAAGGCTGTGATGGATTTGGAAGTTATCTAAGCAAAGCCTCTGATGTGTGGGTTTGAAACAGTGTCTGTTCTTTTATATTTGCATTGTGCTCTCCTATAATTGGCTCTGCAGAGGCTGGGCTGGCTCCTTTGAGAAACCAAGAAGCTTGCAAAGGTGTTGAATGGCTCTAGTAGGAGCTGAAAGGAGCTGTGAGTGCTTCACAAGCCCATGAGGACTGAAAAGTCTGTCTTAAAAGTCTGCCTTAAGGTACCAAAGCAGTTTTGTAGTTGGCTCGAGCCCAAGAACAAGACAGGAGAGAAAAGCAAAGTAATGCCTTTTCCAAAGGTCTCATAGAGCTTCAAATCTTAGAATTGATGAAGTCTTTGATTTGGAACCAAATTATTTGACAGTGTGTGCACTTGTTGCTTTGAGGAGCCTGTCAAATGCAGTATTTGATGAGAGTGTGCTGGGCTGTGGGCTGGGACCTGGTGTGGGAATCATCTGACCTGTCCTCAGTGCCTGCATTATGATGAGATGAGCAGAGTCTCTCTGTACTTGTGCTACAGGGAGCTGAAGGGAGCTGGCTTGGACATGGACAGCTGCCTTGGGGAAATCTGGGCTATTACTTGATTTTCCAAACACAGGTAACTGGTACATGGGGACTTTTACCCAAGACTCTGTTACCTTGCAGGAATATAGGCACTCCATAGATTCAGGATCCTACGTGCCAGCTCCATAAGGATGGCCTGGTGTGTCTTGTACTGATCTGGATGTCTTATGTTTGCAGTGACTCAAGGCCCTAAAGCCAGGAGAGCTGTCTCCATTCCTGCCTCCATCTATGGCTCTGCCACTGATTTATCCTGGTATGGTGGCTATTCCCTCTGTAATTATTGTGGGCATTGGAATATTACCTTCTTTTATGACCTTGTGAAAAATCAAAGGAATGGGAGTAGATTGAAATCCTCCATTTCATATTTTGAACTTTTTTTTTTTTTTTTAGTTCTGAAGCAAGACATTTCTCCAGAAAAGTTTTCTAAACTTGCTAGGTTACAATCAGCAACACCAAAGCCAGGAAGACAAGAAAGTATTGGGGAAAATAATTTGATTAAAACTGATCTGATGAATTTTGAACTAATGGAAAGTGACAGCCCTTCAGCTGTGGCTTCAGTGCTCTGCAGCCATAGCCATGACCCTGGTTGCCATAGGCATGCACTGTGCATGCACATGCCACAGGGCACTGTCCACTCCTGGGCATCTCTCGCAGAGCTCCCAGAAGCAGAGGCCACTTCTGAAACACCACCCCTCCGAGCCTCTGATCTCTACCTACCTCCTCAATCTCATACAGTTGAAAAATACAGTGAAAAGGCTGGAAAATGCTGTTAAAGAGACATCCAGAATTTCCCATTTGCCAGGACTGGCCTGCTCTGACAAGCCCTTGAGCTGTCGCAGCTTTTCTCTCTCAGCTTCCTGACAGAGGGTGCGCAGCGTTTCCCAAAGAGACCTCTGCCAGTGCCAGGGAAGGAGACAGTGTTGCTTTGCTCAGAGTTGTCCTTGTGCTTTTTCCTCCCTCTTGTTACTGAGATAAGGAGCCCGTGAAAGACTGTGCAAAGCACCATGTCGGTTTAATCAGTGTACGAGGGAGAAACTCGATATGCCCTGTTAGTGTAGTCACAGCCCAAGCATGAAATTAAGCGGAGGTGGGGGTGGATGCGATGGAGAGAAATGCTGTCCATCTCCCAAGCACGAAGCTGAGAGTCCACAGGAAGGGGGAATTGAGGGAATGTCCTTGCACAAAGCCTCTTGGAGGCTGGCAGACCGGGACTGTGGTGTCTTATAATTATTGTACACAATAACCCAAAGTGGGTCACGCAGCAGTTTTGTGTGACGGTATTAAATGGCACTTTGGGAGAGTGTGCGTGCTGATTACAGCTGGTGAGGAGTGCCATCACTTCAAGAGGGGTGGAAAAGGAGTGAGAACGGAAAGATTTCCTTTGTGCCTTGAGGGATGTGGGGATAGTGTTTTCCCCATCACCCCAGGGATCAGTGGAGAGTTACACTCAACCCAGACATCAGAGCCTGAGGCTGCATGTTGACATGGGATTTAATGCAACCTGTCTGCTTAAACTCTGCTTGGCTGTGTCCTGGTGGGTGCTTCCTAGCCTGAATTACTCTGGAGCAGTGCTGTGCACTACCAAACATTATCTGTCCTTTGGCCTAGAGCTGGCAGTGTGTAAAACTGGTACTTTCAGCCTCCACAGGCTGGTACTGCTATGGAGAGAAGTGGTCCCACTTGCTTGATGCCCTGCCCTGCTCCACCCCTCCCTTGGAGAATGGGATTCAGGACCTCCGTTGAAATCAGCAAAGGCTTTCTTGGGACACTGATTCTGCCATCAAGTCTGACTTCTTGCAATTTCTACAGGGATTTCAGTGTGCTCTTTAAGCTTAGAAATTGCAAATGTTTTAAATTCAATTGCTCCTGACAATACACGACTCTTTCTATATGTTATATATATGACAGTTGTTTCTGACAGGACCTTTATGGGGGAACCTGCAAACAAGACTGTCGAGATGGCATTCCATGCTGCCCTGATCTCTGCTGTTTGATTATCCTTCCTGTGTTTGCATACTCAAGAGAGCACTTTCCACCTGGTTCAGAATGAAAAAATCGAAGAGAATACTTTTATCTTCTTTTTGTCTGGAAACTAAGGATGGTTTTAGTAGCCTCAGCCTACCCTCTGAGCTCTGAGTGCTGCTTCACTCAGGCAACAGTCCTGCTGAAATTAGTGGGTGTTGCATCTTGTAGTGGAGAAGTCTTAAAACCCTTTACAGAGGTAGTTGGCACCCGTGTTCCTGCTTTACAAATCCATGGCACAGAGAGAAGAGCTTCTGCTAAATGAAGCAGCAAGGGAAAGAGAATATGACCTAGCTGATAGTGACAGCATTGTAGGTCAGTGTTAGATTATCCCAGCTGTGTTAATTACCCCAGCTGTGTAAATTTGCAGATATGGACCCAATTCTCCAAACCAGGGCCATGGCCAGGTAAAATATCAGAGATGAGTGACGACAGGGATGCTCTGGTGAAAGAGACTTCTCCTGAGCGCTGGAGAACTTGCCAATCTCGCTGCTGCTGCTCACTTGACATTCTCACTGCTGTTTCACTGGGGAAATCATGCCATGTCTCTTTTAAAGTTTCTTATTCTTAGTTATTCTTGTTATTTCTCTGAGTGCTTCAGTCCAGCCCTGGCTGGACAGCTTAGTCCTGCTGTGGGAAGGAGCTTTCTGTAAGCTGTATGAAATCGTGGGGCAGCTGCACTTGTTCTGATCACCCTCACTGGTGATCTCTGCCGTTCTCCAGTCTGGTATCCCAAATTCCCCATGTCCTCCTCTGCCCAGGGCCTTTGCATGCAGTGCAGGGGTGAGCTCCAGGGCTGTGCAGCCCTGCCAGGCCCTCGGGAGTGCTGCCAGCTGCCCTGCTCCCTCGGGCTGACAAAGGCTGGGACTGCTGCGGGAGGAAGCGTGTGCGGATCCCAAGGGGAAAAGGAGAGCAAGCACTTTGTATCACTTCACAGGAAGGCCTCTCTGCTTGACAAAAGAGCACTGCTGACAGGCTCCAAAAAGCAGCCTGGGGCTTATATTTCCTGAGCCAGCAAGACACCCCCAGCCTCAGTGCAGAGGGGTTAAATAGATGGGCGTGAGAGTGGGGTCTGTGGGTGTTTGCAGACCATGGCAGGTGTGTTACTGACCTGTGCATGGCTCTTGCTTCCCAAAAGGTCAACATGCCACCCATCCCTTCCAGCCTCTGGTTTCTGTGCAGCCGCTGGGGCATTGGGGATGCCGGCAGTTTGGGAAGCGCTTGCCAGATTTTTCACTTCCCCCTCTGCTCCCCCCTCCCAGGCTTGCACAGCAGTGAAGTAATCTGTGACATTCAGACAGCGGGAAGGGGAAGCTGCTGCAAAATAAAATAACAGCATCAGGAAGCGGCACCGTGCTCTTTCCCACTCCCAGCTGGGAAATGACAACACTTCATTCAGCTGCTCAAAGCCCGGCGCCAGTGCAGCCCTTGCCGAGCAGGGCTGGCTAATAACTTCCCCGGCTGCCCAGCTCAGCACTGCCTGCCCAGTGGGCTCAGGGGCACCGGGAAGATGGGACAGGAGAGGTGCCAGCAAAGGGTTGCCTTTGCAGCAGGCGCTGCACAGAAACACCTGGCAAAACAGTTGCTCGCGTTTATAGCTTCAGTGAAGACCCCGGAGGGCGTTTCTTTTACCTTTTAATTCCTGCTGGTTACATTTTGCAGGATGCCCGGACCTTTCCCCCTTCCTTTTCTGGTGGCTGTTACTTTTACAGATGCATTGCCAAAGTTTCACAGGCCAATTCCAGTGTGTGCTGTGCCAAAGCGAGCCCGCCGCAGGCAAGCCGACCGCTTGGACAGGTGGTGTGTGAGTTCGAAGAGAAGCTTCTCTCTCTTCTTCCCCTTCTTGTTACAAAACAACCCCTGGGTGCAAGGCACGGCCTCTAAACACAGGTGTCTGAGTGCAGGAGGTTGTTCCCTGTGCTCCCTCCCCTTCTAAAACGTTGGGGGGGGGGTGGAAATCAACCTGGCACATCAGATCTGGTGATGGCACCAGCCAAGCACCTTGACATGGAGTGTGAGATCCACAGACTTTAAATCCTCAAAAGCAGATTATATTCTTTGTTTATGTAGAATTGGAATGCAAAAATAAATAAGGCAAAGCCTCTCTTTTTAGGGCTGGAGCCCTAAACTGCAGATCTGGTGTGGATTTAAGAGCTGTTCTTCTTATCTGGATCTGAAGGGACACAAAAGAGCCAGCACTTAGTGATGGGCTTGAGGTTCATGGTGATTTTCTGTCCAGTTTCAGCTCTGCTGGGTCTGACTATGGCTTTTTAGCCTAGGATGTGACTTGTCTTGTAGGGATCAGAGACCAGATTTTTCATTGACTTCAGCCATGCAGCTCCTAGGGTTAGAATACAAATCCTGTTCTTATTCATTCAGGTGTCTTCCACAGCAGCTGCTTTTTTTTAGTATGCACCAACAACTTCAGGATGGAACAAAGCTGGTGCAGCCCTGCAAGTTGTCCCTCCAGCTTCCAGCCCCTCTCTTTGGGTTGCTGTGACTTGATGGCATTACCTGAGTCCTGATGTCATCTCATTGCTGTGCTGCTATCGCTGGGCATATGGAGAGAAGCACACATTCGATGGTGTGGAATGTGAAATGCCAGGCTGGGTCTACAAATTGCTGCAAGGCTGCTCCCGCTGCAGTGGAGTCTCTTCCCATCCAGCAGCTTTGGGGCTGTCACTTCAGCCCTTCAGGTGGTGATGGCCTGAGCTGTTCACTGTCTGCACGTTGCTGCCCTGTGCTCACATGAGGATGAAATAAATGTCTGTCTGTGTTCCTGTGGGGCTTTTTGAGTTGCTTCTGAGTGTTAAAGTCATTTTGTGTTTTGTGCCTGGTTTTTATCACCCAGGGTCCACCACTGTCGATCCTCTTGCAATTGTTTAGGTTAATCCTCTTGCTGACTATTTCTTTTCCTCTACCCCTCACTGGTCTCCCCAGGTTTCTCATCCTGCACTACAGCTTAATCCTGAGGCCACTGGACTCTTCACCTGCATCCCAAATCAGCATAAAATGCCTGCTGTTTTTCTTGGCAAGGTGCACTAAGACTGCAAAGGTATTAAATGATGTCACCATATACTGATGATGCTCGTTTGGTCCTGGTTTGCCATAGAAATCAGGAGTGCAGCTGTGAGCTGTGAAGAGGAGGCTCCTGACCTTTGTGGCCTCCTCTGGATTTGCTCCAACAGGTCCATTGTTTTCTAAAGGAAAATAAGATTTTCCTTGTAAGACGATTTCCACACTTCAGGTGTTGCTGCTGCTCCACTTCAGTCTGGATTTCAAAATCTGTGAAATTGTATGTGAGACAAAACCTCCACCTTGTGCCAAGCTCTGGATGGAGGAGGCCTTCAGTGCCCTGTGCTGTGGGCTGGGCAGCTGTGGGCTCTTGAGGGAGCAGGCTGGGAGGAGGGACACAACTCAGGGAGCCAAGTGGTTTCAGTTCTGCTGCTCACCTCGGTACTAGCCCCACGCTCAGCCCAGGTCAATGAGCCGTGTCTGCAGATAAAGAGCTATTCTGGTAAAGTGTGCTGAGAGGGGATGTGTACATGCAATAAACCCTTAAATTTATGCAATATATCCGACCGAGCCTCCACTCCCTTGCAGCTGGAGCTTCTGATGTGTTTTAGGGAATAATCCTCCTTAAATTAAACTGTAAGGCAAAGCCACCAGTAAGTAAAAGGGCTGGTCTGACGAGGAGGAGGCAGGAGCTGGCGTGGGGGCACCTGGGCCTGCGCAGGGGACAGGGACAGCACCCGCCCGCCCATGGCTCCGGCTCGTTAATCTGAAACCGCCCTGTGCCAGCCTTGGGACAGGTTTTAAATAGCAAGTCAAGAGGGAAGCCACGTTTGTCTGGGGCTGAGGAGGGAGCCAAGCTGAGATAGTGCTGCTTGCCGGAGTGTCTGGACAGCACGGACAGAAAAGGCCTCCTCTTCCCAGCATTCAGCCCCCAAACGGGTTTTGGCTTCAAAGGTGACTTTTTTTCAGATAAATGTCTACTGTTGTGGATGTTGGGGGAGGAAGAACTGGCAGCTGAAGGCAGAGAAGG
Source organism: Erpornis zantholeuca (assembly GCA_013400515.1). Taxonomy (NCBI): domain Eukaryota; kingdom Metazoa; phylum Chordata; class Aves; order Passeriformes; family Timaliidae; genus Erpornis; species Erpornis zantholeuca. Next base: position 471,132 of record VZTN01000489.1, read on the forward strand.
GCTTGTCCTTGGTTCTGTCTGCTGAGTGAGTGGTCTGGACTTGCTGCAGTGGGTCCATGAGAGGCTAGGTTGGGTGGTGGGCTGGGCAGGGTGTGACGTGGCAGATGGAACACACAAAGTGGGAGGGCTGGTGTTCCCTGTGTGCGGGGAGGGTGGGGGTCTGTGGCAGGGCATGACAGAAGGGAGAGAGGGGATGGTCCTGCTGACTGGGAGCCAGCTCTGGACACCAAGGGTTTCAGGGCAAAAAAGGGATGAAAGTGTAGTCAACCAGAATAAAGATTTCTGAACCACTGCAGTTAGAGCCTTTCTTCGTGGTGTTTCTGTCCAAGATCAGCTCTTGTCCCATCATGTGTCCTACGCTTTCATTTAAAGGATGTTTATGGGATTTGTGCCAGCATAAGTTGCACTAACGAATTAGGCCTCCTAGGAAAAGCAGCTCCAAAGGGGGCTGAAAGAGTGGGATCGGTTCCTGCTCCTGAAGAAAAATGTGAGTGACTCTCTAAAGTGGCCTCTTTTCAAGGTGAGAGGAGACTGTGGTGAACCCAGCATCCCAGCCTCCTGCAGGCCTCACATTTGCTTTTACTTAACCTGCTTGGTGGCCATTTTCACCACGTGAATGTTCTCTTCCTTCTTCCAGGGATTAACTGGGATGTGCAAGCAAGGCTAAGGGGGGAGCTGGAGGCTGGTGTCTGTCTCAGTCTGAAGGGGTGCAGTGGTGGAGTTCCCATCCCTGGAGGTGTTGGAGGAAAGACTGGATGCAGCACTCAGTGCCATGGGGATGCTGGCTCTCGGCTTGGACTGGATGATCTCAGAGGTCTTTTGCAGCCTCACTGATTCTGCAGCTCTGTGGTGGGTTTGCTGTGTGGCTGGGGGGCCTGCATGCCCTGCTGCTGGCTGCATCCTCCCAGCTGTGAGCTGTGTCACTGGGAGCTTAGATCCACTTCCCTGGGCCTGCTGGGACCAAGCAGATCAGAGGAACACCTTTGGCCAAGAGTGCTCTCCTCATTTATTAGAGCCTTGACAAGTTAAATAGACATAGAGATTAAATGTGATTGGGACTTATGTTGGAAAGCTCAGCCTTAGAGACATTAAAGAAAAGGAAGTTGAGTCAAAGGGAAAGTCACTTGACTAACAGGAGGAAAATCGAGGTATGAGGGAGGTGCTGTTGGTGTCCCCACTTCTCTTGTGGAACAGGGGAGCTGGGATGGGACACCTGAAAGGTGCCTGGCAGATGTGGCACTGTCCTGTTCAGGGGGGAGCTGCAGCCACAGATAAGCATCATCGTTTTAAATTCTCTTACAAGTTTGTCTTTCTGAAAAACAAAACAGTAAAAGCTGTCTACTTTTGCAACTTATGTGCAATGCAGTTAGTGGATCCTTTCCATGTGCTGACAGATTTCATCTGCCTGTGTCTGTCTTTAGTTATTAATTGCTTAGGATTGAAACACAAGTTTCTCATTCTTTATCTTTATTTATCATCAATACTTGTTGGATGGTATGAATAGCTGTCAGATTAAGCAAAGTATTACCAAATCATGGCAGATTTGTATATTATTTGCATGAGAACAGCTTTCTGCTGCCTGTTTAAATTAGAGTGACTGAGCAGTCATGTTAAGGACAAGATCAGGATGAGTCCAGCTTTTGTCAGTGTAACAGCAAAACTTGGATTACAGGCTATTTTTTGCCATTGCATAGGAAGGTGCTTTTTTTTTTTTTCCTGGTAATTGATGGTCTTTTTTGTTTCTTTTTCTAAAAGCATTTACTGAAAATGTGAATGCCTTTTTCAGGGTGTTTCTTTAGCAAGGAAGTGTGTGATAAATAGAAGGCAAAGTTCTTCATTCCAAGAAAGCACTGCAAATCCACACCACATCTGCTGACTCCAGCAGAGTCTCACCAGGTTTACACAACACACACACTGCAGCTGGGCTCACAATGTGCAAACCTAGAGAAAGCTGAGTTACCACCAGAGGTGGTGGAAATATATTTTGGGAAATGAAGCTTTCCTGAAATTGTTTTGGTACTTTATTGAGACCAACATACTTGTATTAGAAGAAAATGTAAATAAGAATATCTCCAAAAAGGCAAAGACTCAGGGAGAGCAGGACAGCAATGTGCTCCTCATCTTGAGTTCAGGTTGCTGGCTCAGGGTATGGATCTTCTGATCAAATCTCTGATCTGGCATGAAATGTATTTTCCCTTTTAAAAGAGGGAGAATGAGAGACACTTGACCCTGCATCTTGGACAGGTGGTAGACTGTGACCTCCTTCCTGAGAAAAAAGCTGAAATATGAGTAAAATGAGAAAAGCAAGAGACAAAGTGGGCTACATCTTTGTGCCTAGCTGGTGCACTGTGTGTTTGTGCATTGCTTTTGGTGCTGTTGGAGACACACAGCCTTCCCTCTGGTGTCCCTGTCCAAATATTTTTCTCTCTCCAGCATGGAAAACATGAAGTTCCCAAATACCTTTCTGTTTGCAACAAACACTTAAAACAGTGTCACATTTATGGGGGACTCAGTCCTGCATTCAGGGGCAAGGATGGCTTGTGTCAGTGCCAGGGCACACAGGTGTGTTGCTCTTCCACTGTGCTGATCAGGTTGTTCATATGTTTGCTCGGCAAACAGGATCATTGAAATGAATCTTTTAAATTTTTTTTCAAAAAGCAGTTAAAAAAAAAAAAAAGATGGGAAGAGAGTGATAATTCTTCCTCATTCCTGTTGTTTTTTCTGTGGAGATTTTTCACTTGGCGAGGCAGGGGCTGTCTCTGGAGCACAGAGAGCCACTGATTCTGCTGACATCCTTGAGAAGTTGTGTTATAAACAGGAAGGAAAGAGGGAAGAGCCCAGGTCTTGTTGACAGGGAGCATGTGGCTATTTTTGTGGGTGGGAAACCTTACCAGACCCAAGTTTGGAATCCGGGTGTGCTTTTGAGAGGTAGCCAACCTTCCCAGCACTGTTGCTGTTGAAATCCCCCTTCTGGCATCCTAACCCTGCTGGAGTGCAACCTTTTTATTCCTTGGATGTGCCAGCAAGCTTTATTTTCCCTTCTTTTTTTTTAAACTCTCCTGGTCAGTCCATTCAGTCCCCCTTGGGACAGGCTGTCCTGCTGGGGTGTTGCAGTGCAATTAGATGTTAGGTGTCAGGAGCAGATAATGGGCAAGCAGCGTATCAGAGAGGATGGCACTTAGCTAATCACTGGCTCTCTTTATCTTACAGTCTATTTTAGGGAAAAACAACAACAATGCAAAAAAGCTGCCACTGCAGCGTCTGTGGTTGAGGTTGGCTGCTGTTGCTTTGGGGTTGTGTTGGCATTTCCCCTCTGGCTTCACGTGGTGCTTTCCCAATGGCCTTGTTTTCACAGCTGCCCCATGACCGGGCAGGAGCCCAGTGGCAAATGAATTCAGGCACAACTCTGGCCAGACCTCGTTGTCAGCACTTCTGTCTTTTGCTGGATCACTTCTGTGTTGCCTTGTCTGTTTCCCCTGGAAAAGCAAGAACTTAGGTGTGGGAAAGAGAGATGAGCTTTTGGAGTAATCAGCATCATCCATGAAACTTGCACATTTCATATGTATGTTACATCAGACACCTTTAGGGTTGAAGTTGCATCTTTAGGCATTTTAGTACATTTAACACTTGGTTCTCTGAATCTCCAGCATCTGCCTGGTTTAGGTGTCTTACATCATCTTTCTGGGATCTCTTTCAGCAGCAGAGAAAAAAAAAAGTATGTTGAACAAAATGTAGGATGGCTGAGCTTACATACACAGATTATTTTTCAAACATTCTTTGCCTGAAACTAATTACCTCATACTAATTAGCCCTTTCTAAGTGGAGAATTGCTGGGCAGACAGCTGTGGATGTTGTCAGTCAGGCTCCAAAGTCTAGCTCCTGGTGAAATGAGAGCCTAGTTAAGCCTCTCCAGTGTACATGAGGATTGTTACTCTAAGGACTTGCCCTGGGTACCCCATCTGCTTGAAACAGTGGAGAAAAACCAGGGGAAGCTGTGCATGTGTGACAGTTTTGGGAAAACAGCTTTAAGAAAGAGAAATGGAAACTCCATCTTCCTGCTTGCTGCTGTCCCATGCAAAAAAGAAATCTTGCCATGTAACCCCTGAATTGCAGGAATTCCTGGAGCTCCAGCAAACCCTGTCTAATCTCTCCCAGTCCCTCACGTATCACCTCTGAATGTTTTCAGTGAGTTCCCAGACCTCGTGCTTTCTTGCTCCTGATAACCAGCCATTGCTGGGATGCCAGAATCACTGCACTGCATAGTTCAGCTATCAACAAAAATATAGTGAGATAAAGGGGATGGTTAATACCAGAGTGTTTGTGGTGGTGCAGATGTCAGAGATACTCAACTGGCTTTCCTGCAGAAGTTCTTGAAATGGGTCAAGTTACTTTGGAAAAATAGTATCTAGCCCTTTTGACAGTGTGAACATCCACAAGAGCATCATGCAGACATTTCTTCCTGTTGAAGGGTCAGGCAGCCATCAAATAGGCAGTGCTTCAGAGTCTTGGCAAGGTAATGCCACCTCCCCTGGGACTTCCCCAAAGATGGCTCTTGCGTGCTGAGCACATTTGGGAAGATCACAGTAGCAGCTGAAGATGAAAAGCTGGCCTGGATGACGGGCAGTGAGTTCTTCTGAGAATTATGCCCATTAAAAAAAAAAAAAGAAACCAGATAGAGGAGCTGAAGGATTTATTGAAATGACTGAGCAATTGCAGGATCACAGATGCCAAAGAGGAAGAATAGGGCTATTGGGTTTTCCTGCCAGGTCAGGACTGCTGCCTGTAGTGTCTAGTCTAGCAGCCTGTTTAGTTGTTTTGAGTGATCATTTCCATTGCTTCCCTTTTGAGACCCTTGTATTTCCTGATAGGAAAACTTGGTAACAATGAGACCTAACTGCCAGGCTAAATTTTTCTTCCGTCTAATTGCTGGCTAATATTCTTACTCATTTAATGGGAAATACATACCCAAACCAGAGAGAAGAGATCCCGTGGGGTCCCTTGGAAGACGTGCCATTGTCCACGGTGTTTTCTCCAGTGCGTCACTGGAGAGTCCCCCTTGGCACCTCTGTGTTTGTGTCTGTGCGTGTGACGCTTTGGTGGCTGAGACCATTTATACAGCTTGGTGTGAAGAATGATGTTTTGGGTTGAGGTTTGTGGTCTGCGAGGTTAAATAACGCAGGAGTGGTGGTCTTGGTGTGGAAACTGATTCTTGGGAACCAGTCTCTTGCTGACTTCGCTACTAACTTGGGCAAGTATCCTTAAGCTCTGGTGAACTCATGAGTGAAATAAGGTTCTGTTCCTCCTGATGCCCATCAGAGGGACACTCAGTCTCTTGGCAGCCTAAATAGCAATGTGTAAGGCACTCCTGCATGTGTCTGAGCTTTTGGCATGTGGAAGGTGCAGTGTGTTCACTTAGTTTCTAGTAAAAGGCATTTGAGATGAGACATCTGCCTGTGAGATGTTTGCAGAGCAGTGCTCACCACTGAGCAGTCGTGGCTTATCGTAGCTGGGAGTTCGCTCTGGGCAAGGCTCAGGGAATGACTGGAGCGTCTTGTGCTGAGGGAACTTCTGTGGAAGTGCAAAAGACAATGATTACACTAGTCCAGGGTTTTATCCGTGGGTCTCTGGATCACTGTGGGTCTCGTATGCCTTTGTGCAGAGTAGAGGAGGAAGAAGCAGGAGAGAAAAGACTGCAACTACCTCCTGTATTTGTGGGGATGCTGTGCTTCACCACTTATGGAAGGGGGTGGGCCTCAGCTGTGAGGGCAGCTGCCAGTCTGCCCCTCCTGACTGATACTTTATGCTTGGTAAATGAACACAACCTTTAGTTTAGGTTCAGCATTTCACTTGATAGCTCTGTGTGCAGCCACCAGTGCTGGGAAAAAGGAGTAAAGAGGAATCCCAAGAGCAGAAGCAAGACGGAGGAGAATAGTAAGGGGAAGGGAAAAAATATAAGGACATTGTTTCTAACGGCACTTAGTGGCCTAGATTTTCCTTTCACAGCTATTTCAAAAGTGTGCTCTATTGCAGATCCATTCAGCTTTTATTGGTATATAGTACACTGTGTAGCAGCAGCCACTGTTGTCTGCTCAGCTCTTAACATGATACTCTGCCAGATGGCAAGGAAATAAACCTGCGTTTGTGCTCCGGGATTGATCAAAGTTTTTTTGCTGTTGTCACCCCTGTAACATTGACACAGATGTAAGGCCACTGCACCCCAGCTCTCATCCCTGCAACCTTCCCCTGTATAAATTCAGCACAGTGCCCCTTTTCATAGCAATAGAATGCCCACATTCCTTAAATCCCAAGAATACCCCCGTGCAGGGGAGGATGCACAGCAAGGTTTCGCCAGGAGTTTTTTAGACGAGGCTTGTGCAGGGGTGAGCACAGGGAGTGGAGTTGGCTGGGAGGAGGGTGGATCCCTAGGAGATGTAAATCAGCAGCCCAGTTACAGTAGCTAGGATGATTTACTCCGGTGGAGATCGCAGCTTGGGATCTCAGCAGGAATCCTCCAAAGGAAAGGCATTTGGGAATGATTAAAATAATACTCAAGGCAACGATTGTTCAGTGATTTTGGATGAACAGAACCTTGCAGAGGAGAAAAGCTGTTTTGGAAGGGGATGTGGAGATGCAAGGAGGTGGCACAGGGGTGCTGGCTCTTTGCTCAGGGCAATTTACTTAATCTTTAATACATCTTTACCTTCCCATCTGCTTATTCCCATTCTTCCATGGCTTTCACTCCCTACTCTGGCACCCTTTTTCCTGCTGAAGGCTTGTGTGTGCCAACAAGCTTCTGCAAAGAGCCCTAGCAGTTTTGTGTGGCTGTACCATGGGCTGGATTCAGCTCCTTCCCCTAAGGCAGGAGAGGCTTGGTGTCCTGATCCACCTCCCTACTTGCTGGAGGGACACCACTTACATTACAGCATAAAAATCCAGGGATATGGTCTGTGCTCAGAGGGGAGATGGTCTTTGCTCCAAGAGAAGGAGAGTGTCTTATGGCCAGGGGTTGCATGTCCATGCTGGAAAGAAGGAAGCAGATGAGAAAAGAGAGCATCGTGAGCAGTTTCCCTCCCCCTGCCCTCTAAGGAAACTTGTAATTGTGAATAGTGGGGAGAGGGAGAAACATGTCCAGACGTCTGGAGGGCTGCAGAGAGAGCAGCGGGCACTAAGTTGGAAGTTGAACAGATCTGGAGAATTCAATCAGATGCCAGTACCCAGTCTGTGCTGGAAGAGGTTCTGGGAACTGTGCTCCAGCCTGTTACTTTGGATGGTTTTTACAAGACCACACTGTTTTAATCCTGCCTCATGCTGCTGGACCAGAGCCTTGTTGTATGGCAAGGGGAGATGAGCCCCTTCAGCATGTTGCTGTTTATGAATTGCCTCTGGGAAGCTCGTGCTGATGCATGTTTTAAACAAGGCAAAAGCTGCCAGTTTTGTCCTTTTGACACTCGCAAAACCGGCAACTTTCTCTCTTTTTGGTTTTTTTTTTTAAAGTTTGTGTTTTTCTCCCACTGGTGGGGATGGGGGCAGAAGAAGCCCCCATTTGAGGTGATTTATGGCTCCAGGAGTGGCTAATATTTTGGCAAACTTTGCAGGAAGAGCCCTCTGAGCGTGCCAGCTGTAATCGGCTGAGCTTTCGAGAGACACACGGAGAGAGATAATGTGTTATTTATCCTCACACAAACAGGCTGATGGAAAACGTGCATGTCCCAGACAAGGAAATTCTCCCTCCTCCCTCTGCCCCCCTGCCCCAGTTCACGCTCCCCGGGAGCAGCTGGGCTCTCTTACTCCTGCAGTCCCCAACAGCTTCAAATTCACTTCCCTCATCGCCTTCAAAGGAAGTTTTGATAAATGCATTGCACTTTGCAGCCAGCCAGGCTCTAATTGCCAGGAGGATTACGATAAGCTTTTTTTCTCGTTGTTATAAAACAATCTGGAGGACAGCGTGCCCTCCCGGTGCAGACACCCCCCAGCCCCACTGCAGCCGCAGGAGAGGAGGCAGCAGGGTACCAAATTCACCCTGATTATTGCATTAAACAGGGGTTGTTTTGGTCTCAGTCCAGCCCAAGTGTTGTGGGCTGACACTTGCTGCAGACCTGTGGGTGACCTGTGCTCGAGGGGAGGCTTGTGCCAAGGCAGCTCCTCCGTCGGTCGCCAAACATCCTGGCACCTCTGGGGCCTCGGGAGTCCCAGCACCAGCCCTGCCTCCTGGGCCATGAAGTGGAAACTCAAGAGGTCTGTCAGCCCCTGGGAGTGATTTTCTTTCTCCAGCCATGTGGTTATTCTGCATATGCAGTGGTTTGTTTTTTTTTTTTTTTTTAATTTAAAGGGAGCTCTTGCTTCTTTGCTGCTAAGTTTAATAACCATGGTCTGGTTAGAAAATAATGCAGGGGGAAAAGCAGAGCTGCCTTAATTTGTGATCTAAAAATAGGGAAACCTACACCATTAAATTGAGAGGATTTAGAAGCATAACCATAAAGCCAGGAACAGTTTGCCAGGAGCTATTGAGTGACACAGATTTCAGCTCCCTTCTTCTTCTAGTTTTCTTCTTTTAAAGGTGAACTGAACAGGCTTAGATTACTATTTTGCTGCTTTTTACTACAAATGTAGTTCAGGGAGTTCTCACTGTGACAGTTATCAATAGAGCTTCCTTTCCCATTTTTATTGATTTTATTTGTAATAGATTTTGAATGCTTTACCACTGGCAGAGAAAATGCTTTGTAATCCCTATTTAACCCTTAAAAATCCCAATGTAGGATTGATGTACCTGAGATCTGTTCCAGTAGGGAAGTTCAAGGATGTAACCATGGGGAGAGAAAGACTGATGGTTACTGTTCCCATCTGACACTTAACAAACCATCATTTAAATCTCTGTGAATTCAAATTCAGTCAGTCTTTCTGACTGATCTGAGAGAAATCCCTTTTGTCTTTGCCATTGCCAGCATGTGGACGAATTCCCCAGGTGTGAAACAAGGATAATGATGCTTCATAGAAATCCTTCTAGTGGAAAATGGCAGGTTGCCTGTATCGGCTTTCTCTGGCAAGATGTGACATCCAGCTCTGCTCATGGAGTGGTGAATGGCTTGGAGACTCTGAGACAGAATCTCCCAGCCTCTAAACACTGTGCTGTGCTCTGCCAAAACTGTTAGTGATTCCTTTTAGCAAGATTCACCCTGTGGATCCTTTCGGAAGAGCTCTCATAGGGAAGGTCGTAGAGGCTAACCTTTTTTCCCTGATGCTGGATTGTTTGCTGCCCAGGGACTGACCAGCTCACCTAACTGGTCCCCATTTCTTCTTGCTCACTGGTAATTTCCAGCATGGCTCAGTGAGGTGCTTTAAGACAAGATGAGTTCCATCCAATTTCTCTCTGTGATTGGCCTGAGCCAATGATGCTTTGCTCAAACTCAGCACCACCTTTTCATGTCTAGACAATCAGTTTTCATGTCAAAAGCAGATTCATGGTTAGCTGGCATCTTTGATTGAGATGTTGCATTTTATCCAATTTTCTTGGCTACTCAGCCACCTTGGATTGCTCAGGACTTCAAGATCTGCTGTAAAGCCCTGCATAGTACTGAGGTTGTTTTCTTGGGCTTGTACTCACCTCAGATGACACCGTGCTGGTTTCACTAGTGGTATGTATCAGATAGCTTGCTGTCCAGGAGAGCCTCATTTGCCTTCTTTTTCTTTTCAGTGTCTTAGAGTCAGCTGGAATCTGTTTCTCAGATGCCTTGAGTATGAACAGAGCTGTCCAGAAAGCTAAAGGCAGCCTGACAGACAAACAAGGAAATATTCAGGGAACTTTGAAAGTGATGAAAAGCAAAGTTATTCCAGATAAGCTCTGGAACATACTGCCATGAGATAACACCAGGACCACATGCTGGTTGGGATTAAAAAATATGTAGATATGTTGATAATGGGAATATCTGCTCTCATAATACCCATTTTTCCTTTTTTAAGGGATGTTAATCCTGGTGCTTTAAAGGCATATGTTGAACACTGAGGATACAGTTACTTAAGGGGCACTTCCCTGGTACGTGCCATGCAGTCAGTGTGAATATACCTGCCACAGCAAAGCCATGCTCTGGCCCACACAGAGGATTAGTGCCTGCCTGATGGCCTAGCTGGAGAGACCTTCAGATTGGGAAGGCTGTGGATGTGTTCAGCACAGTGCTGAGCATCCTCACACTCGCCCAGAGAGATGAGCTTTGCTTAGTGTGCCCTTGCCACAAACCTAATGGAGCACGACCACAGGACAGAACCATAGAATTGTTATGGTCATAAAGGACCTCTAGGATCACTGAGTCCAACTGTTAACCCAGCACTGCTGTGTTCACCACATCCACATCCCTTCTGGATGCTTCCAGGGGTGGTGATTCCAGCACTTCCCCGGGCAATCTGTTCCAGTGATGTTGTGCAGGACACTGCACAGACTGAAAGTCCTAAGTGTGAGATAGTCAGACACCTCTTGTATCAGGGAGGAACTGGGGTGGCTTGTGACATGCTGTGGTTGGTGGCAGTGAGGGTCTAAACCCTGATGTGTTGGAATGAACACATCACCACCTTTGAAAACACCTTTCTATCTCACATGCTTGCCAGCTGGGTGCTGTTGGGATGATTAACTTGAATTTTGGTGGAAGAGAAAAGAGATTCTGCTGTCTTAAATACAGACTACTGTCCTGCTTAATCAAACTGTATGGGTGAAGCCACAACTGCCTGTGCGGCTAAAGTACTTTGGGTATTTCCAGTGTGCTGGAAATGGAGATGAAACAGAAGAAATAGCAGTGTGGCTTGTCTGGGTATTTAGGAGAGTGCTTCAATCTGAACTGGAAACATGAAGTTTGGATAGCTATGTTCTGCATGCTTGAAAACTGGGTCAGAGATGTCAGAAGGTTTTCTATTGATTCAAAGGGATTTGCCTGCGCATGCTGACCCACAACAATCCTCTAGAGCTCCTCTCACTACTCTCTCATTTCAGCACAATCCCATTTGTTTTTAGCTCCCCCTCCCTGTCCCCATCACTGCAGCACTCAGCAGTTTATGTAGCAGATGTTGGCCCAAACTTTGGAAGCAAGGGTAAACAGAGCTAAGGTCAGTCTGAGAAACACAGCACCCCAGGAGAGCTGCTGCTTCTCACTGCTGCTGGCGAGCCTGGATCCAGCTGGAATTGGAGGGAATCTGAAAAGACATGGATAGGGTTTGTCCCTGCAAGGATAGCAGGGTTTATGTATTTTAAAAAAAAATCACACAGGACAAAAGTGTGGAACCTTAACGTGAACTGGGTGAAACTACACCCTTCTTATGTTTCCTCCCTTCGAAGACCTTGCATTGTGTATTCACAGCCATTACCATACGAATCAATGATTAAAAAAAACCCAAACCCAACATCTTGATAAGAATCCAACTTTGCTTTGCCAGTCCATCCTCTGAGGTAACCGGAGCGAGTTCCTTTCACTCCAGCCATTGTTGGCAACACAGATTATGTTCTTCCAAGACTGTCTGTCTCGTTCACACACAAGGTCCATATCTTGACTGAACATTAACGTCACCTGATAGGCCCCGTGTCCAGCTCCACCTTGCCCTTCCCAGCGAACCAGGCTTTGTGGCAGAGTCACAACACGAGCAGAGGGAATAAAGAGCCTTTGTGCTCCTCATGGGTCCATCCCCTGGAGCTGATCAGGCACCAGGATTGATTACCAGGCAGGTAAAGACCTGATAACCTACCAAATCTGTATGAAGACCCCTTTCTGACGACTTCTTCCCCTGATTTGCATTTCAGGCCTCCGTCTCATTTTAGAAATGATTTTATCTGGCTTTCCCTACAGTCCAGACTGCAGGAAGTTCACATGAGAAGAGGCAGCAGGGAATCTTGAAGGCTACTCCTCTAGTACCACACAAATAGAAATTAAGGCCATAATCTGTTACTTAATATGCAGCAGTGATTGATTCAACTCCTCTGCTCCTCAAGTACTAGGAATTAGCATTCACTTGCCATCACATTACCAAATTAAATAAATTTACAGATACATAAAATGAAATTGAACAATTTACTAAGGTCGCAAAACTGAAAATTGAAGAAGATGTCCTTTTCTGCCTTAATTCAGCTCATGTGTGAATATGCCAAATCATAGAATTTCTAATTAGATGTTCTCCTACTATTTTTCTCTCATAAGAATGGAGTTATATGTCCCAGGCATTGGAAAGTCTTAGCCCAAATGGTTCTGTGTGGCAAAATTATGAGCAATTAAACTTTTGTCTTCATCAATTTAAGCAATCTGTTGATTCTCACCACAACCCTGGGGATTTGTGGTGGCTATTATGTGTGGAAGTGCCATATGTAACTCCTCAGTTTCTTTTGTTTGGGATAGCACTAGCCCTTGAAGAAATTTTGTATAGAAAGGGTGTTTTTTTAAAAAAATGACGTTTCTTTTTAAAACTGCCACTTCAGTTTTAAAATGCTGCTTCTTTTTTTATGGATTTATGGAAATCCTGGCAAACAGCGATGAATTTTGTTCAGTGCCTCTTGTCTCTCTGCAGAGTTGGTGCATGGTGGCTCCCAGAAATGGGAATGGTTTGTGCAAAGGGCTGTGAAACTGGGACTGTGCTCTGTGCTGTTTGTGTCCGTGTCTGCTGCAGGATCCCTGCCAAAACACGTGAAAGAACTCTAGGAAATTTTCTCCTATTTTCTGTGTTTGGGAAGTGACCCAGCAGGCCCCAAAGCTGCATTACAGGATCTGTAAGGAGAGGTGAAGCCTTTCTCGCCTAAATCCAACAATTATAAACAAGCCACTTAGCCAAAACATAAAAGATGGTGTAAATGGAAGTTATGCCTTCCCTTAGGGTTTTCCATCAGAGGGTCTGTTTCCCTGACATCCAGCCCTGGGATGGGTGGATGACATCCAGCCTGCTCTTTTGTGAGCGATTCCTACGGGAGGTCTGAGGAATTTTGAAGCTGTCAGGCTGTAATACCCTGGGTTTAGCTTTTTCGAGAAAGCACACTGTTTTCCAGAGAGCCAAGCCAGATTGCTGGTTTAAAGCTGCTACATTTCACCAAAAGAATGCTGATTATTTCACAGTCATGCGAGCGCCTGACCGGTAAAACGTGTGGGCAGTCTGTCCGATTTCGTTTTTTTTTTTTCCTGTTTTCTCACCGATTTGGCTTCTTAATACAATGCCTGAAGATCTTTTGAGAGGGCCAGAAAAATCTGCTGACGGCTCACGCAGCTGATTTGACCCAGAGCGCCTGCTTGGCTGAGCAGAAAGATGACACTGCAGCAAAAATGTTACTTTAAGGGAAAAGAAAACAGGCACAATGCTCCTGCCATTGTTCCCAGGCTCTGTTCTGGTGCCAGACCCTGCACTTAGGAAAACACAGAGGTACCAGGTTTTAACCTTTCGCCTGCTTCCCGCAGGTGTTATCTTTTGCTCTGAATAGGCAGGATGAGGTCCACAAATCCCATTCAAGCCTCTAGCAGCCCCGCTGGCTATGAAAAGACAACTCTTAGTGGGTTTTGTAGGGAAGAGCTTAGCAAGATTTTCAGCAAAAAAAAAAAAAAATTTGCTGAATTTTATTCTTTCTAGGTTTCAGTGCAATATTGGGTGATGCCACTGGTGTCTTCTTTCCCAGCACTGAGAGTTAATGGAATTAGTTTAGTGCTGGGATATCCAGCCTATGATGAATAGCAGGCAGGTACCTCTCTTCCTGTGATTTAACTGTGTTTTACCATTTGACAAAAAAAAAAAAAAAAAAAAAAAAAAGGAAAATTCTGAAATGGCTTTGGTGAGGCTCCTGTTCAAATAGTTATTGTTTTGAGTGAAAATGGTTTGTGGAAGGAGAGCAAAGTGCTCTGACTTCAAAGCTTGTCATTGTAAAGAAATCTGATGGTGAGTGGTCACGCATACCTGAACGTCACTCCTCCTGCAGCAAAGCCAGAAGTGCTGGCAAGGAGCCTGGTTATGTTCCCATTGCAGGCAGGGTGAGAGATCCTCAGCTGGTGTAAATCACAATAGCTGGATTTGAGTTGGGAGATTTCTTTTTCAAAAACTTACTGACTGCACTGGGGGTTGGATCAAGCCCCTTACAAGTCCATGGGAGCTTCTTAAAACCTTCTGATCCTATTATTTGTTCACATCCTAGAGAAACCCTTTGAGCCCAAGAAAATTTGGTACAAGTAGGAGCAAGACTTGCATTTTTATTAGCTTTCCAGGCTGGCTTGCCATCCTGTTGCTCTTAACAGGACACTGATAACTGCCCAAGTGGTGTTTGTGCCCCTCATATCTATTTCAAGAAACTGAAACTGCTCCTTCAGCCCTGCTGAATAGTAGTTTTTTGGATCTACCATCCACATCCCTGAAACAGCTTGTGCCGTCCTGGGCTGTTGGGACAGAGTGATCAGAGTTCAGCAGTGTGTCTCCCTGCAACATCTGAGCAGCCTTGGTGTTCACCTTGGTGTATGCAGACCCCAAACTGGTTATTTTGCTCCCTGGCGAGATGCACATGCAAGGGAAGAGGCATGGTCAGGTAGCTCCATTGTGCAAGGATGATGCATTTTGCAGGGATAATGCAGCAGTGATGACAAATGGGTGCCTTTAAGTATTTAGAGAGTGCCTGGAAGGCAGACAGATTATCTCAGAAGCACCTCAAGCTAATCCTGCTCAAGAAAACCAGTTTTTCTTAGCCTCTAATCTACCTGCTGAAACTAGGGTGGATTTGGTGTGCCTTGTTTTGGAAGAAATGGGAAGTAAGATGACATGCAAACTGTCAGTTCAAGTTTGGAGATTGGATTTCTGGGTGTGGAAAAACTGAAAGACATTTAACATTCATTGACCAGTAGTCATTTTTAGTGTGAATATCATCCTGTGCACTTGGAAGAGGTAACTATTGATGAAAATCAAGTGCCACAAAGCAGGGCTCAGTGCTTTTGTCAGTGAGGGCACTGTGTATTATTCTGCACTGGTCATGCTTTATGAGAGGTTTGAAATGATTCAGATTTTGCTTCTTGGCCTCTGTTTTCAGCACAGTGTCAACAGAGGTGTCAGAGGTGATGTGCACCCAACTGGGGAGATGCTACAGAAGGAGCTGTTATTATGGCTGCCCGAAGGATGGCACATGTATCTTCCATTGCTTTTCTAAGACCAAAAAAACCCTACTGTTCTGTGCTGGAGCAAACCCAAAATGTTTCACTTTATTTTCCCCCACAAGATGGAATGTCAACAAAATGTCCCTCTTGGCCTGAAAATCATGACCTTTTCCATTCCTCCTGGCCACTGCATGAATTCAGTGAAGCACACAGTTACTTATTCCTACTTCTTCAGGAACAACTACCCGAGGCCATCCTGGCAGTAGGAAGTTCAGCTATGCCTGTGCAGCGTGTCCTGGATCCCAGTGACCTCTCCTCTGGTAACAGCGATGCCTTCCCATGTGAAGCTGTAGCTCAGTTTTTGCCAGGATTCTCCTTTTTTGTAGATGAACCCATTAAATGTCATTTAAACACCCCCCCAGCCCCCATCTGCAAATCATAGTTTAAATAAACAGCAAGCTATTTCCCACCCACTAATATAAATCTTCTAGGCACTCTAGCTGGCATTCAGGGTTGTTTTTGTCCTTGCTGGGTTGTTGTCAGGTCATGCTAACCTGACCATAAATGTATATTTTAGTGGAAGGAAACATTGGGCTGATTCCTCAGCTGACGTTCAAGGCTGAGTTACAATTGATTAGCTGCACAAATTTACTGTAAAAAGCATCTGTGACTTTTTAAAGTGACCCAGTACCTAAGGAAATGGTTTCAAGAAACAAGACAGGCTCACACCAACCTGGTGGGATTGGGGGAGTGGAAAAGAAGAGACAAAAATGACACAGCCTGTGTTGTTACAGGGCTCTTTGGTAGTGGTGCTACCTAGGATTGTTCTGGTGCTTTCCCTTCCTGAAAATCTACCCACTTCATTAAAAAAAAAAAAAAAAGGAAAAAAAAGGAAAAGAAAAGGATAAATACCACCATCTCCATTATATAGATGGGGTAATGAGGCAGACAAAGATGAAAGGACTTTGGCCTATTCATCCCACCAGGAAAACAACAACATCCAGGTCAGCCAAGTCCCTGTCTTTTACACTTTGGTCCTTAAGGTATGGCTTTCTAACTACCTTGCACCTGTGTAAATAGGGAGGCAGGTGCAAAGTCCCCTGTGCTGTGGTAGCCATGCCTTGGGAGGGCAGGAGCGCAAAGAGACGTCCTCAGAGGGTGTCTGAACAATGTCACTGTCCTCCCTTACCTCTGCTGCCTGCCCCAGACAGCATGGCTTGTGTGCTGCCTGGGCAGGAGGCATGGCTCTGGCAGTGTGAAAGCATGTAGTCAGCACCAGAGATTTCATGCTCTGTCTCTTGAAATCCAATATGAAGCAGTTGCCTTCTCTCCATCCCACAGGCTCATTACACAGCTCCGTGTGTGGCCTCTCCCCATAATTAACCTGAGGGGATTACTTTCCTTTTCTAATTTGTAGGAAGTGGCTCATGACATCTGTTGCAGCCCCGAGGCTCCTTCCTGCAAACCTTTAGCTGGTTCTCATTGAAAGAAAAGGCAACACAAAGAGGTGTAACAATTAACTGAGTTGAGTCCTGGCTTTGAAAGCAGCATCTTTCAATTGCTCAATAAATTCTACTGAGAGCAGAGGATGGTGAATATTTCTTTTTAAAGGGAACCATGGGTTTAAACCTCATGACTAAGTATCTTCATTTCTCTTCTTGTTTACACTTCAGGGAAAAACTAACGAACAACAAAACCAACCAACCTAAGAAGAGATTTAACATGTTTTGCTTTTTAATTCAGTTTGTCTCATGGTAAAAAGTTATAATAGATCTCTTCCTCACACTTCACCCCTTTTCCTTTGCAACTTACCTGTTGCATCGTACCTTAACTGGGACTTGATACTGTAGGGAGCTCCCCTATAAAAGCCACTATAGAGTTTGATCCTAAAACTTAAAGCTTTTGGAAGAGAGAAACATCTTTCCTAGACTCTAAAGGAAAAAGGGATCATTTGGATTCTCTTATCACAAGAAAGCTTTCCAGTTTTTCCATTGTATTTTGGAGATAGGGATGTTTTGGCAAGGATAAAAAACCAAAAGAGACAGAAAGGTGCACCAGCCTATTCCGTGGGAGGGAAGTCACTGGGGTGGGTGGGAAGCTAGTTTGAGGTGATGCTCTTCCAATCTGACTTCTTGGAGCTCTTTATTATTCTTACAAAGTCAGTATTCCTCAGGACATGAGGAGAAGGAAGGCTGTACAGGTGCATCTGTGTGTACATTAGAGCTGTGAGAAAATTCATAAGTCTTATTTTCACTGATTTATTACAGAGTTTGAAATTAAGTTTTTTCTGATCTAGGCTGTGGCTGTTCTGCGAAACATAAATTTCCATCCTAGACCTAAAACATTTTTTACAGTAGATCAATTTTGATATACTTTCATCCCAAATTCGTACTTCCCTTCAAATTGGCATCTTCTGACTGAATGCAGGCAGCTGGAAAATGGCCGTGCTGTAATCTCACCCGACCTCTTGCGTACCGTGCTGCACAAAATCTCTCATGGTCCTTTCTGCAGCGTTTCTGCTGGGTACAGAGCATTAGCTGTGTGTAGATAAAAACCCTTTCAGAAAGCTGTCTACCCTGTGTTTGCAGCAGGCAGTTGTAGCGTGAGTCAGGCAGCTCTGACCTCCGCCAAGGCTGGCGATACCTTAACAGCAGTTGCGTGTGTGTGTGTGTACTGCCGTAACAGCAACTGAATGAAAAAGCCTTTGAAGTTGCTGCCTGGCTGGGGAGCAAGAGTCCCTTCGTCTTTCAGCACCAGTCGTGCTTGCCAGGCCGTCCAGCACTACTGGAAACCCCCTCCCTGCTCCTGCTTGTGAGCCTGATGAAGGTGGCTGATAATCAAAGTGCCGCTTGCCTCCTGCTCTCCATGCGCAATGGAAGCAGCCTGGTGGGTCCTGCTGAGATTCCCACCTGTGCAAGGGCTTTTTAGGTTGGTGATTCTTGCTGGAGAGCTTGACAGGAAAGGAATCCCTTCCTGCGTGGGCTGAGCTGCTGTCGTGTGAGGGCTTGCAGATGAGTGGTGCCTGAAGTTTTGACTTTTGTGGAGCACTGCATGGCAGCTTGGTCCTATTGTGGCCCTTCCTCTGGAGAAGTTTCAGATCCAAGAGCAGGGACTCTGCAGAGTTGAGTACAGCGTCTCCTGCAAAATCAAGAATCATCCAGTGCTCAACAGGTCTAAATCCCTGTTGTCTCCTGACTGTTGGCTGGTAAGGGTGGACTGTGCCCTGCCACATCCAGGCCATCAAGTTGTCCTCTTGGGAACGAACCTGAACCCCCACCCTGCTCCCTGTGCCCTGGGATAATAGCAGCAATATCCCTACACAGCCCTTGGCTCCCCATGAGTAAGGCTGGAGCTGTACCTGAGGTACAACGTGTGTCAGGAAAGAAACATTTGTGCTCACAACACTGCACAACTACAAGGGCCCTTTTAGTTTTAACACTGTATTTGATAGGTCTGCTTGGCACAGAGCTGAATGGCCCCATGAGCTGTGTGAAGGGGAAACATATTTGGCAGGAAATTTATGGCTCTGTTAATGAATAACAAGGATTATGCGAATGCTGTGTAGGGGGCTACAGCAGGACCAGGGTGTGTAGATGCAGAATTGAGGGTTCTGTTCCAAGAGAAGGGGGGCTTTTGTGTGGGATGGTGATATGGAGGGTGTATCCACATGTGAAAGGCGGTGGTTAAAAGCTGATGGGCAGGAGAGTTGCTGAGCTGACTATTACAGAGAACAATAGTATAGAGAACACATCACTTGGAGCCATGGGAGCCTGGGCTCTGCAGATCTGTGGGTGAAAGGGCTCAGGGAGGAAGGGGAATCCCTGCCATATCCCTCAGCATGTCACACTTTGCTTTGTGAACATGAGAAAATTATTTTGTGTCTTCCTCCAGAAGTGGTGCT
The DNA here is from genome assembly GCA_013400515.1 of Erpornis zantholeuca. Taxonomy (NCBI): domain Eukaryota; kingdom Metazoa; phylum Chordata; class Aves; order Passeriformes; family Timaliidae; genus Erpornis; species Erpornis zantholeuca. Next base: position 490,110 of record VZTN01000489.1, read on the forward strand.
TGCTTATGTTTTGGGAGGAGAGGAGAGGGTGGAGGGTTGGGGAACACTAAAAAGTACAGCTGAAATGTTACCTTCAAGTGATCTGTGACAGCTTTGGCCACTAAAGCCCTGACCTGCCCAAATGCTGATTTACTGATCTCAGATTCAAGCTGCAGTGGCTGTGTCAGTATAGTTGGACTCTTGCTAGAGGAGCTGTACTTGGGATTGCCTAAGAATCACTCAGAACTGCTCTTCTGGTATTACCTTGTTAAGTCCCTAGTACAAAATACTTCTTCCACTGCTCCTCTGATTCAATCTCAGGTTACTTTACAGGCCCTAGAATAATTCCATGATGCTGCGATTGAGATAGAGATTTAGATTTAGACCTAATTCATGTGGAAGAAATAACACTAAGGAGTTGGGATCCAAGCCTTCACACTCAAATGTTTAATAATAGATGCCTAAACCTCCACAGGTGTTTAAATGTCTTATCTTGTCCTGATCTGTGAAGACTGTTAAGCAGTTAATTCTGTTAATTTAATGTGAATTTAATAGGCAGGCATCCTCTGCTACTTGCTGAGGACCATCCCCTCCCGAGAGGGAACAGAGGCTCCAAATTATTACAGAAACCTCTGATTTCATCCTAGCCAAGTCTTGCAGCAGACCATAAAGCTGTTATGTTACCCTTCCCAGAACCATGACTCAGTCTCCAATACTCAAGAGGATATTAAGGTATTTAAAAACTCACATTTAGGCACTGGTTACTTGTTTTCTGGCTAAGTGTTCAAATTCTCAAGCTTTCCACAAGGTTGTCCCCACAACAGCTAAAAAATTCCTTAAGGTTCATCCTTTTGTGTATCCCATAACTCCAGAAACTGGGACTACATGAAAACATACTAAATATGACTAACTCAGGGTGAAAAGAGCACAGTTGGCATCTTGGACAGTTTCACATAAATCCTAACATTACAAGCCTGGCTCTGCTCTTGTAAACTGAGGGCTAAAAGTGGCACCTACTTGTTCAGTTGGCTTTTTTCAGGAAATTTTTTGAGTCAGCACAGCTGAGGGAGGGTGAGGTCGCTCCACCTCCATCACCTTGTGCCCCCATCAACAATAAAAGCATGTAAAACTGCAGGTTTTCCTTCAATTGGGTGAGGTGGTTTGGTGAGAACCAGCTGTTGTCCCTCCTCCCCCAGAGAAGGTTTTGGGCTGACATAACCCAGCCGCAGGGAAGGTGATTAGGCATGGGAGAGAGGTGGGAAGGGAGAGCAGGCACTGGGCTCACACCTCCCCAAGCTGGATTTCGTGTCTGTCACTGCCAGGCAGATGGCTCAGGCAGCAGTTGACCTGGGTTAAGGGCTGTGAGAGCAGGACAGGTGCTGTGGCACTGTGTGTCTCAGCTGTTTGCAAGGGTCCAGTCCAGTGTCACCGTGGAGACACCTACATCACACTGCTCACGGCTCCCTGGTGGTAGTGAATGGACCTTTACCACCCCAAAATCAAAGCATGGCTCTGCAGTAACCACAGAGCTTGGCCCTGGCTAAGCCCTTGGTGGTTGGTAATGAAATTCAGGGAATTCCAGGCACAGGTGTTTCTTCAACTCCCTATGCTTTTATCTGGATGATGGAAGCTATCTGTGCAGAGGAATGGAAGATCTTGGAGACCATGCAGATAACTCTGTGCAGGGCAGCCTCCCAGGTGCTCACAGGAGGGAGGTCACTTTGCAGTGGTTTCACTTTCTCTGGAAGGGAATTTTGGGACAGGGACTTACCAGAGGGAAGGGGTGCATTACTTGATGTGTTCATCCATCACTGCATGCATGATAAGGTGCATCTGGCACGAGGTCTCTGTGCATTTCTTGCTCGCTGGCTGGCGTGGGGAGCTGGTGTGCTGCCCTGTGTTACAGCTCCGGGTGTGAAACAATTCCATTAATTTCATTTCTCACTGACATTGCCACGTAGGGGAAGGGGTTACTTTAGTTTTTTTAAGTCTGATGTGCATGAAATCTTACGTATTCTGTGTTTAAGAAGAGCAGCTAGTGGCTATTCCAGTGCTCAGCTGCAGAAGCATCGTGGAGTGACATAACACCCATGAACTGCTGCGAGACATGGAAGTTCAGGATGCTCCTATGTCACCCTTGGGTCTGGCTGAGAATTTTTGGAGGTAACACTTCCAGGGTGCAAGATGCCAGCTCATCATAGCTAAAATTTAGAGGGAATGATTGATTTTGGTCATTCATCAGGTTCATTTTAAAAAACCCCAGCACTCTGCTATTATCATGTTTCACAACTGTGCCCGGGGGACTTTATCTTGGATCAGAAAAAGGCTAATTGTTGTACAAATAAAGAATGGTAGGAGTAAAATTGTCTCCTGGGGAGGTTGTGATTGCCATTTTCTTTCTTCAAATGAAAAGTAAGATTGTCTGATTTGGCAGAGTTTGGGTTTGATCTACAATCTAGGTTACTTTTTACCAAAAAGCTTGAAGAGATTAAAAATGAATAGCAGCTGCCAGGATTGAAATGAAACACTCCAAAACTGCTGATAAAACATCTGACCAGATAGAAAAATGTTCACAGATCAATGTTATGAGAAAATGCTGAGTTCTTAATTTTCATTATTTTTTGTTACCCCTCTTTTGGAAGAGAATTTTTCTTTGGAAATTTCAGAAAAATAGCTGGGCACTGTAAAACTGTTTCTCCCTCACTTTCTTCATGGCTGCTGCAACTAAACTATGGCAAGGGCTTTTGGGTTGTGGGAGTTTTTCCCCATGATTTTTCTTACCTCACTCTGAGCAGAATTAGATGATCCAACACTAAAAACAGCTGAGTCCAGTGTTGCATTAGAGCACTGCTCTTGCTGCTACTGGTTGAACTGCACTTTTATTTTTTTAATTATGGGGCCAGGTTTGCAGTGCAGACAAGGCCATGATTATTCTCTGGACGTGGGGTTGGTGGTGTCATGCTGTTGCAGAAGGTGTGCTCTGCAAATGCTCAACTAGCCATGCCTTTCAGGATGCAGAGAGAGAGCCCTCATGGCTGTGGAGTAACATCACACATTTCACTAACACAGTGCTATCCCAGTTCTACTTTCATGAATTATGTGGCAATACACACATGTCCTGATCTGCAAAGAGGTGTGATAAAATGCAGCATTTTTATAGGTATGTCGTGCGTGCTGTTCATGTGTGTTTGCATATACATATGCAGAGGAAAGGAGTGTAAGCTGCTAAACTTTGCAATAATCTTTTTTTAGTTTACAAAAATAGATTTAAAATCATTTTTAGTATCTTCAGTCATTTGTTGTATTGTTGAAACAGCCCCTTTTGCTTCTGCCATTTCCACTTTGCCTTCATTTCCAGCAACAGTCACCGTATTTTGGCACAGCCCGAATGGATTGTTGGGCATTTCCAGGGTCAGAGGAGTTTAGTGGGGAGATTATCAGGAGCACTCAGGCTGTGCAGGCAGCAGCAGTGCTGTTGCTGCACGTGTGCATCAGCAAAGATGCATCAGCACCAGCACCAGCCAGAGCACAGTGTGTACCTTCCTAAAGGCACTAGGAGGGTGGGACAGAGAGGGTACACTCTCTGCCAGGCTCGGTCTTGTACCTTGAACACCAGCCAGAGGTTCTCCAAGGCACACATTTTGGCTGCTAATCTGTGCAGAAGCCCTTACAAAGCCGTGTCCTGCAGGTGCATGGCTTTGTGCACAGCCCTGCAGTTCAAAGAGTGCCACTGCAAAGCTTCACCATCCACCAGGTTTTGGAGCTGGGTGTGTTCCTCACGTCCCGGGCTTGCAGGATGACACAGGCTTACTCACCACGAACAGCATGTACACACAGGAGCAGAGGGACGGAGTCACTTCTGTACCAAATCCTGAGTCCCGTGGGTGGTGTGGGCTGCTTTGCCTTAAGGCTGCTGCACAGAGTTTCTTCCAGGTCAGGCTGCTGCCCTTTAGTCCAACCTGGCTCTTGCTCAAGGGTGAAAATAGAGGGTTTCTTGTTCCAAAACAGCAGCAGAGCTGGTGGCCTCAGTCCAAGGCACCTCCCAAACCGGAGCTGGCACCTATTTTCCATACCTGTTTAGCCATGATTTATCCCACAACCTTCTTCTGCACTGCTGTGTAGGTCTGGAGTTCTGTTGTCGTGTGTATCATGGGATCCTGAGCCAGACAGAGCTGACCTCTCTGTATCCTTTTGTGTCATACCTCAGGACAGGTTTCCTGTCATGGCAGGGAAATGCACAATCTCTGTATAAATGTACTTTTCCCTCTGCTTTCAGTGATGTGACTTCTGTGAGTACTGAAAGCACCCTAAAATACATATAAATAAGAGAATAGACTTAGCTCTTGGCAGTTTGTAGAGCTGCTGGAAATCTTCTTTACACAGCATGCCACGTCCTCCTTCTTTGCTCATCTCTTAAGTCCGAGTATTTTCCTTTTCTTCTTTCCACTTCTCTCTAGGAAAAAACAGTGCCTGGAGGTTGTATGACCATGGAGTCACCCCCTTACTCCTCATAGTACATGATTTTATTATTTATAAATAAAATATTATTATACTTATTTCATGGAAACCACAGAAGATTAGGTTTGTGAACAACTGCTGACTAGAAAAAGAAAGGTTTGTAGTCCAGTCCTAAAGGGAAAAAGAGATGAGAAAAGAGAAAAGAGAAAAAAAAAACAAAAAACAAAAAAAGAAAAGAGAAAAAAAAAGATAGCAGCTTCACATTATTTTAAAAATCACTCCAGAGAAATCCCTTTCACTTGTACAATGATTTCTTCTCCTGGGACATCTCTCTGCAATAGCTGTCCTCTTCCTTTAAGTGGTTACATATTGAGAATGTGATATCCTGCCAGAAGAGTCTTGATTGCTCTACTTCAGGCTAAATGAACTGGAAAAAAGAAAGAAGCTTTATAAGATTGGTGCTTTCTGCTAATTGTTCTGCAGAGAGGCTCATGCTAGTGCTAGTCTGTGTGCCAGGTAAAAAACTCTCATGGCACAATTGTATTTCTTTCACACTTCTGGACTGGGGGGATGCTTGCAGTAATACTATCAGGGTTGCTTCTCTTTATCATACCTGAGTGGATTTAAAGGATGTGCAGATGTGGCATGTAGGGACGTGGTTTTAGTGGTGGACTTGACAGTGCTGGTTTAATGGTTGAACTTGATCTTAAAGGTTGTTTCCAACCTGAGTGGTTCTGTGACTCTGTGATTCTTTGCAGATGTGTCACTATAAATGCATCCACAGGCTGAGCTCCTCACACTGGGCTGGTTCCAGTCCTTGCTGTAACCCTTAGAGAGACATTTGGTGTGTGCCCACATGACTTCATGTCATGTCACCGTGTCCCTAACTTCGTAAAGCGATGGATTTTCCCTATTTTACCATGGCCTGCCATGCTGCTGCTCCATAAATCAGTGGTTTCCTTTTCCATCTTTCACAAAAGAAAATTTTACTGGAAAAATTTTGGCCACCTATTGACATAGTACACTGAGGCTTGCTGAGCTCCTTGTGCAAGGCTGTGGTTTCACAGGAGGGAACTTGTCCTGGGGTGGGGAGGCATCACCTGGTGTCACAGCAGAGCACTGGGAGTCAAAACTGGATTCCTGATGCTGCTGCCACAGACTCATAGGGCAGCCTTGGGCAGCCTCTCTCTCTCTCTCTCCCCATGGGCTGCATTACATGTGCAGTGTAGCTAATGTAAAATGGGGCAGAGATGCCAGCAGATACTGGCAGCAGTCGATGTGTGATGTAGATGGACCTGGTATTTTCTTGTCTCTGACGTGTGTGAGACTACCAGACAAAGCTTTTTGAAGCCTTTAATTCATAATGTATCCTGTGTCATCCTTATGTGGACAAGCAGCTATGCAAAGTATTATTAGTCCTGGTTCTTGTATTCCAGAAGGGAATAGTGAGCAAGAGCATCTTCTAGAGAATTTCCCATGCACAACTGAAGTGGAAGAAATTAAATTGTTCACCTTCAAGATGGCGTTTCCCCTTCTTCCCTAAATTCTGTTTTTTGGATAGTTTAAACCATAACTTTTTTGTTGTTTTGCCTTAACTTCTGTATTTGAAACACCAGATCACTATATCTCCTCTGTGCTGGATGTGCTCCAGTCTAAACAATCTCCATTCTGCTTAAATTCCTTTCTATAGTTTCAGCTGAATGTGGAATTCTTTTCTGCTCCTCTGTGTAAATTACCATGTGCCATTCCTCAGGGCTGTGGGACAGTTTGTGTGTCCCTCTCTGGAAGTGGCAGCATCTTGGTAGTGTGTGAAGCAGGGTCTATGTAATCCTTTGGGATCTTTTAGGATAAAAAGCTGCTCTATAAATACCATATCATTTTCATTGTCAGTCTGGATTCAGGAGTGAAATGATCCCCCTTAGTTAAAGCAGGATGAAGTGTCTGTTTTCATATTTGTTTAATTGAACCACTCAGCGTGTCTGATAGTAATGGCTTTATTTGAAGCATGTGGTTCTTATGAGCTGTTAAGGTACCACTAGCATTTGGATTAGTCTTTTTGCCAAGGAAGCCAGGTCAGTTCTTCAGGAGAATAAAAAAAAAAACCCAAACTCTAAAGCAAACTTTATTTTAACAGTGTCTTGAATTTCACTTTAGGTTCCATAAATATTTGTCAGTGTTCCTTTTGTAATACCCATGAGAGCCCTTGGCAAGACATGGGGTCTATCTCCAGAACACGGAATATAAATAAATTCCCCAAACCATGCTGGAGAATTGGAGGTAACTTTAGCCCATGCAAGAGACCTGAAGCCAAGCAAAGGGGTGATCGTGGTTCTTGAATTACTGTTTGTAGACAGGAGAGGGGATGGGAGGAAAAAGAGAGAAGCAGAGAGGAAAATCTAAACATCAGTAGAAGGTATGTGAGAGCCCACACCATCCTGTGCAGGAAGGTGGAGGTCATTTAACAAGGCAATGACAGAAATGTGATTTCTGCTTGGATTGCAGCTGCTGTCTGCTCCTAGTGCTTCCAGAAAAGGTAACAATACTTTGTCATGCCCTAAAGGATGAGGGAGGAAAGTTTACATTTTTGTTGAGGACTGGTAATGCCATCTATTTCAGAAGATCAGGCCAAGAAAGCACTGGGGAGCCACCCTGTGAGCCCCCTTTCCTCAGTTTCCTCTAAATACCTTTGATATTCCTGAGAACTTGGTTCACTTCTGTGGTTTTCAGCACTATATCTAAGAAAAAGAAAAAAAGAAGCCTGTGATGATTTCAAAGACTTGCCTATAGTTAAGTGCTTAACCAGAGGTTTAGGGTGCAGGGCTTTTGATTTAAGAGCAAGCCCTGTTCTGTGCAGTTGAGGGGGGAAATAGCTGAAATTTTATCCTATCCCTGACCACAGATTGAGATTACCAAAGCTGTATAAAAGCAGGGAGTCAGAATGAAGGAGGTGTATTGAAGGAAGCGGGACCTTGGCTTCTAGCAATGTGCTCTGGTTGCTGGATCAACTCCAATAAAAATTTAAATTCAGACAAGCTGAATGCCTTATTTGTCTAGTTAAGGGGGAAGAAGGTGGGGATGGGTGAAGTTTTTCCTTTACCTCTGAATGTTAAAATAATGGTAGTGGGATGTGCAAAGTATAGATTCCTTAAGAATCAACTGTTGTAATATCAGATAGTTGATAACTGGGTTTTTTTTCTTCTTGATGTGCTTAAGATGGAAAATAGCAAAGCATGGATAAATAGAAGTGTGAGAGGGTTTGTTGGAGGAGAACCTATTTTATAGTGAGATGGGAGCCTATCTGTCCACAGATTTAGAATACTCTACAAAATCCTGGACAACTTTGATCTCCCTTAAAATTAATGGAAATTGAGTGTTGCTCACACTTCACAAGATCAGAGTGTCTCTTTGCATGGAGAATTTCCAGCAATGATCAGTGATCTCTGTACCAGTCCTCAGTTGTCTGCAAGTATTAAAAGTCTAAAAGAACCATTAACCCCATATTTTCTGCTTTCACAGACAGCTGTCTGGGGTCTTGTAGCAGTTGATATTCTATAGCTTTCTATTCCTGCCATGCTGTTCCTACGTTTGGTTTTGGAAATGTGACTGAGGTTTGCCAGCAATTCCTTAATCTGGTTACTATGGAAGTTAAGGAAAAAAAAAATCAGGTAACAACCTCCATCTGCAAAACTACTTCTGGTTTTGTGACTGGGATTCATACACAGTCAGCACAGTCAGATCATTTTTTACTTAAAAATACCCTCTCTCCCTCACCAAAACAGGAAGCATCTTTCCAGGAATGTTTGGGAAAGTGTTTGACTTTTATGTGACTGAGATAACTGGAAAAAGTATTAAAGCTAGAAAAGGTTTAGGCAGACAGAAATACTCATCATACTCAATAGATGTATTACCTGTGCTCAATCTGTCGTATTCCTAGCTTACTCACATTTTTCTTCCCAGGGTAGTTATTAAAAAAAAAAAAAAAAAAAAGTTTCAGTTATCCTTTGGAGCTTCATAAAACTTGCTTAAAAAAGCTTTGCAGCCCATTTCTTAATCCTATTCCATCATACAGCTCATGCCAACAGTAGGGTTTGGCAAGGGGCTGTTTACCTTTCTGCACCATGTCCAAAAAAAAGTACAGGAGGGGCAGAGCCACGGCCAGTGTGTGCTGGCAGGGTGCACACAGGCATTTCTCTGCCTGCAGCAAGAGCTGCATTACTGAGGGGACTGTGCAGCATTTACAGAAGCTGAGCACCAGCTCCTGGCTAACAAAGAAGGAGGGGAGGGATGCTCGCTTTGTTCCTGTACCCAGGGCTTTGGTTTACACAGCTTCATTGTACTGCACAGGGCCTTCCTGCCCTGCAGCTTGACTTGCTCCGTGACAAATTATTCCTTAATTGCTGGATGGCAGAAGAAAAGCTTTACGGCCCTGAGGTTATTCCTAACAAATCAGGTTACAGAAGCCTTGAAAATTATATTGAGCAGAAAAGCACCATGAGGTTTCCTTGGGTGCTTGGGCTGTGTTAAGCTTTACTGAGGCAATGTGCTAATGAAGCTTGTTAAAATGCAATTATACGTTAATGCCGTGGATGCAGAAATGAGGATAATCAGCAGAGAGGTGCTAGTGAAGCTGTTGTGATTAGCATGATTTGTGTGTGCTGCTGCTGTGCTCAGGGCCTTCACCCCACTGTGCAAGGTGTTGTGTGAACACAAGAAGGCTCTGCCTGAAGACCTTCCTGGGGGTATGAGATGAAGGATGATGGCAGGAAGGTGGGTGGAGCAAAGGAGCAGTGAGATCGCAAAATCTTATAACCACAGAATGATTTGGGTTAGAAGGAACCTCAAAGATCATTTAGTTCCAAGCTCCCTCCCATGGGCAGGGACACCTTCCACTAGTTCCAAGCTCCATCCAGCTTGGCCTTGAACTTCCAGGGATACAACAGCCCCAGCTTTACTGGGCAACTTGTTTCAGTGTATGCTGAGTAAAGAATTTCTTCCTCTCATCTGATCTAAATCTCTCCTTCTCTTAGTTTTAAACATGTTGTTGGCCATGAGGACAAATGCAAACTGCGATTGAGTGGAAGGGCAGCCAGGGCTGGGCTTCTCAAGGAGCTGCAGAAAGACTTCAGCTCAGGGTCTGAGCCACATGGGGAGAGCTAGAGGGAGAGCAGAGTAAAAAATAACACCAGGGCTGTGGGCCTGAGCGACAGGCGGGACAGTAGCAGTGTCCACAGCAATTAAGAAAGGAGGTGGGGAGGGGGAGGAAGATTAAGAGCTCTGAGCTTGAGCTGACAGCTCGACATCCAGGAGATGTCAGGGAGACAGGCAAGGTTTTCGTCCAGACAGAGAGAGACAGGCCTGGATGATCGGATCAGACAACTGGGGGGACTGATTTATGTGAGAAGATTAAAAGAGCTGCTTGTAAATATATGTATAGCTTGGCTAAGTGACACCTGAGGGGACAATAACTGTCTGCAAGTGTACGAAGGGATTGGGTACTGGGGCCAGGAGGAAAGGGAGGGAACAGTTCAGGAGTGTAGATGGGGGTTTTGACTAGAGGCAGTGGAATAAGGTGGAGCAAAGCTGGCTCGTATTCCCTTGTTAGGGAAAATCTCTCCCCTGAAAAACTGCAAAGATTCTTTGGTGAGTCTTGAGACCTGAATATCCATCTAGGTTCCTGTCTCCTTGTGATCACAGGGTGCCTGGCAATCTGATGTGTGTCCTCACAGCACCCCAAGAGAGGAATTGTGCAATTATGGCACTTTGGTACCTTGTGTGACCCTTGCTTTCTGACTATCAAGGACCTGAGAAAGCACCCTATCCATTAGGCTCTTTCCTTTGATTTATCTCTGTTTTAAAGGGTCATTCCTGCAGATAGTACAGAGACATGGATGAGAACACGACCTAATGGGGCTTCTCCAGCCCACAGTTCGTGATGTTTTCTCCACATATTCCTTCCTATTTTTAACTTATTAAGTTTTACTCCTCTGCAAAGCCAAGGGAAGAAGCAGCAGGTATTAATTTGTTTCTGCTGGGCTCATCTATGGGCTGTGCACTCCAGTTCATTGTCTCTGCCTTGTTGGGTATTTCAGAGGGAGATGCTGGGAATCTTCAGGAGGCAGCTCCAGAGAGAGCTGTCTGTTGGGAGACTTGGTCTCCTAACACTGGTTACAGACTTTTTCAGGTCCCAGGTTTCTACTTATTTTCAGCAACATTGCTCAGAACACGAGAGGGTTTTCCTAGGAAACTTGAACAGAGCACTGAGAAAAGTAAAAGAAATGAGCATAAAGTGGATCCACCCAATGTTTGTGATTTGATTTTCTGGTGGAGGTTCTGCTGTGATACCAGATGGGGGTTATATCCTCAGATAAATCTTTCAAAGAAAGAGCTCTACTTCCAAAGTTAAATACCAGCTGTGTCCTTCTGTCTGAGCACTCTTGCCATACCTATGCATGTCTGGCTGCTCTTTACACCTGGTGTCCTAAGGAGATAAGATTCATGTGGTCACACATTTGAGGGTCAATCCATCTCCATCCCTTCCAGTAGCTTTTAAGCCTATAAGCCAATTTTACACACATAGTTTGAGAAGGAGTGATGTGAGAGATACTAAGTTCAAACTTTGTGAAAATGGGAAGTCATGTAGAAGGGATTGTAGCAGTGCTGCATCCCACTGCCACCACGCTTGGGTCAAAGGCCATTGCAAGTCGTCAGCCTTTCCTAAATATATGGATGAATTTTCTAAATAGACATTAATGCAGCAGTGACAAACAAGCAAATAAATAAATAAAGATGTCATCAGATCCTTGTCCCCTAACAGACCCTGGGAAACAGCTGCACAGAGTGCAGGGCCATTGGAAACTAAGCTTTGTTAATAAATTGTCATTGTAAACTGCCCCATCCCCGGTGTGGGGTTGTACAGGTATCAGTGGGAGATGTGAATTGCTGGTGGCTTTTGCACCTCTTTCTGTGCATGAGTTTCTCAGGGTGCCATCCCTTACCAGTGCCAAACTAAGTCTCATTGTCCTTCGGCAATAAAAAATAATACAGAAACAAATAATACAGAACCAAATAATACATAACCAAAATTCTTTTCCAGCTCTTCATGCTGACTTTAGCTGCATTTTTATGGTGTTGCACTTCAGCAGAGACCAGAGGTCTCTGACCTGTGCAGGTTTCCTTTTCCCTACAAGGAGTTTGTGTTTGACCTTGGCAGGTCCCTGCTCTTACTTTCACTTCTGTTTCAGCAGGACCAAAATCTGTGGGGTCTTTCTGAATATTTCCCTCCTCACCCAATATTGCTGAAAATGAGCCTGAAGTGTTGACAGACAGCAGCACTCTCAGTGTGTAGGAATCCAACATAAACAGACTTGCTGGTTGTGTACTTGGACATGTTAAACGAGGTCCCTGCTTTGATCTTCCTTGCACTATCCTAAAGCCCAGCAAGCAAAGGCTAAGTAAACAGACCTTTGATTTCAGAGCTGTTTGGAGCAGAGGTCTTGTAAAAGTTTTATCAATGGCAGAGCTGAGCTACCGAAGTCCCTGTTGGACTGTAGGTGCTGCAAGAGTAGCAGTGTGGTTTTATTGACCCTAACATCTCCCTGCTCCCCATAATGACAAACATCTGGGGATATGAGCCAGCTTCCTGTTGATTGCAATGTACCAGTTTCTCTAGGAGAGACACCTGCTTATAATCTCCTGTATGGTGAATGGAGCATAAACTATTTCAGATCCTACAGCTATTGGATCCCACAGCCAGTGTAGGCTTTTGTTAATGCCTGTCATAAAGATGCTTAAATAAATCACATGGGACACATCCGTGGGAAACACTCACGTTACTAATCCTGTGTGTTCAACACTCCTGGGTCAAACCCCACAAAAACCAGTACTCTGGCTGAAATAGCTTGAATGTTACAACAAATTGGATTTTATTTATTTGCTTCCTGTTTTCAGAAGATTTAGTGGTTCCCCATGATCACGAAGATCACAAATTTCCTTTCAGGTTTAAATAAACATGAGATTCTCCTTCAGGATTATTCCCTCAGAAAAGAGACAGTAAGAAACAAGCACCTAATATCACAAGATTTAAAAATTAAATTGTGAATTCTGGCAAACTCCCCTCAATGGATGAAACACAGGAGTTGGATTGGCTTCTGCTTTCTTCTGATTCATTATTTTTCTCTGTCTTCTGGTGAATTATATGAAGGAGGCTTTGTTTCCCTTATACTCACCATAGGAAAGTGACATAGGAGAGTGAGATCCTGCCCGAAGGATTTTATTTTTTAGAAACATTATCAAATTTTCATTGTTTTCAACACTAAAAACCACTGTACTTACAATAATGGAGTCCAGGCTGTTCCCAGTAGGCCAAAGCTCTGGACCTTACTGGTGGAGCCATTTCAGGCAAAGCTTGACTGAGCTCAGGACCAAAAGTTGAAGCATTTTGCTCAGCCCTACCAATGATTATTGCTTCATTTCAAGATAAATGCTAAATTCATTGATCAGCTGTTCCATGCCAACAGTGCTCCTGCTGTACCTTCTGGAAGTAAAGCTGAGATTGTTGGCTGAGTAGATTATGAGTCAGAGTGCATCTAGTCCCTCTTGTCTTCTGCCCTCACACTTTTACAGCTTGGCCTTAAATGATGACCTTTCTTACATTGCCTGTTCTGCCTTAGTTACGAACTGATCCTTCCCTGTCTGTAAAACAATGCAGCACTGTTCTCCCTTCGGAAGTGAATTTTGTCTTTTGTCAAATAGTCACATCCACTATTAGATAAGAAGTGTTTTTAACAGCCCTCTGTTTGTTGCTATTTGATGGCGGTTCTTTGATCCCTGGAGGGGTTTGCGGCGCTGTTTGTGATATACAGCAAATCGATTTTACACATTTCCATCTTCTATCGATGAGTTTTCCAATGGGGTTTCACCGTAATCAGATTGGAGAATACCATGGCACAGACATTGGGAAGGGGTTGGAATTTACATGCAATAAAGATTAGGGGATTAGCTGCTGATTAGGAATGTGCTGATTTCTCCAGCCTCAGGTACAGCAAGGGATCGTGTCTGCTGTTCTCTGACCTTGGGTTTTGACCTCTTGACTCCTTGCTCAGAAACGCCAGCGAGCAGCACAGAGCGATTCCTGACGTGGCTTGCCCCAAGAACAAGTTCAAGTCACTTCAACGATAAAACCAATTTCCGTGAAGGGGGAAGCTCAAAAATGTTCATGTGCGTGGACAAGCTGCTCAGATGTGCACGGGCCGGGGCAGGCTGGGCAGACAGGCTGTGGCAGCGCCTCAGTGTGCAGCTGGGGATTCCTGCTGACAGCTGATGCTCCGTGCGGGTGCCGGTGCCCGCAGGTGCGCGAAGGGACGTGGGGCAGCCGCGAGACAATATTGCTCTCTGCACAGCTTTTCCTAGAGAGCGGCTGTGCTCTCCAGGTTTCTCCCCCTTCCACTCGCAGGAGGGTAGCTGGGGCTGCACATTACCAGACACTGAGGTAATAGGATTGTACATTAATTGATATTCCAGTGGCTCTATCTACCTGCTGGATATGATGTTACGTTCCAGCGCGCAGCCCGCTGGCGGAACGGCGTCACTTGAAATCACGGAGCAGTCCATGTCAGCAAAACTCCCGTGTGTCTCTGAAGCTGCTGGAGTTTGGGCAGCTCAAATAAAGCAACAGGCTGTGCTAAGAACAAGGGGTTGTTAGTTTGCTGGTGTATCAAATAATAATTAGCACCGTCTTGCTGCTGATGCAGATGTACAGGGATAAAAGGCAGTCAGTGTGGGATCTTCAGCAAAGGGGAAGTATTTCCAAATCCTTTGGATAGTTTGAGGAATCTAAATGGATTTATATTTTAAATATTTAGTTTCAGTGGTTCAGCATTGGCAGAACATACCCACTGCTGGGTGCTGGTGTGCTAATACCATTCATCCTGACGCACAGCACACAGGTGTGCAATAGAGGTATAGGAGGAATACCCTCCTCCAGGTGATGTGAAGCAGCTTTTGAGCAGCAAGGGGTGCAGCAAACCTTTGGACATACTAGATTAAATGCAAATCTAATTTCATCTGATTTTAGAAGCCAAACAGTCCCAGGACTTTACAGCACAGCCTCTGGCAATCCTAGGTGGTGTAATTGGACATAATAAGTCTGACAGAACAAGAAGTCCTCACTCTCTCCTGATAGAAATACTAATAAAGCCAGGTAAGAGTGCACTAAGCCTGTTGTTGTGAGCAAAGCAGAGGAGGAGCAGAGGAAGTGGGTCTGTTTGAACCTCTCCCAGGTGCAGGCAGGCTGCAGAAAGCTGCACTTGCCTCTCTCCAGACGAGTGTATCATGCGTTTTTACATCAGGTAGTGTGTGCTTCAGTGTCTGAAGAGCAGGAACCAGGTGGGAATGCTGTAAGAATTCAGTGATAGTTTCCCTAAGCAGGAGACTTGGTGTCTCTTGAGTTTAAGCGTAGGTTTGCAATGAATCAACCTTGTGAAAACTTTATTTTAAAGTGCATTTAAGTATTTTCCCCTCCTGGAAGAGGTGTACAGGTGTGTCTAAGCCTGTAGAATGGCACAACAGGAACAAATCTTTAAAATGAAATATTTGGTGCTGAGGAGGTGAAGTTCACACTAAAGGCATTTTGGGAGTTTATTCTGGATCAGCTCCAGTCTGGTCATGTAGATTGAGTGTTTGTTAATGGAAATGCCAGAGCACAGCTTCTGCTTTTGTTTTAGCAGAGACCCAGGTAGCAGTTGCTGACTGTGTCTGCATTAGCAGCTGCTGGGGTTTGGTAAGATTGGATCTGTAAAGCAAAACATTTGGTGTTGAGGAGCTGGCACCCCAATTTCAGAGGAATGTTTCACTTCAAAATAGCTTTAGTCTTGTCCTGAGAACGAAGTGCCCCTTGCAGCTCAATTTCATACAAAAGCAACTCAGTTCATGCACACCAAAACACCTTCACGATGTGAAGCACAGTATAATTTGTGGTGAAGATCAAAATATTCATTTTAAAGGACATATCTGGTCCAGATTAAGATACTGATGTAGGCACCTGTAACGTAGACCTTTATGATGGCTTGGAGAGAAAGAGCCAGCTTCCATCACACCTACCATGAACTGGAGGTTTTGGTAGGGCATGAATGGTTTCAGGCAGATATTTTAAAATACTGCTGTCTTAGAAGGTGTGTTGCATTTTTCTTTTGGAGCAAGATGGGTTTTTTACTTTTAATTTTTCTTTCAGAGCAAAACATGTTAAATATCTAAATATACACACACATATAAAAAAAAAAAGTATTTTATTTTATTACTGACCAAAATTAAAACTGTTTTCATATTTTAGGAACACAGCAACCAATTAAAAAAATATTACCATTGCTTAATCAATATACTTTTGAAATTACAGCATTTTTGTGTGCTTTATTTTGACTGGCCAGAATTATTACACAAACTATTTCTCAAGCTAAAAAGGGGAGAAAACCGGGCAAATCTCTTTGAAAGAGAAAACCAGGTAAAGTCTTGGTTCTTGACAATAATTTAATTTTCTTATGGAGAAACAATTCTGCCAAAGGCTCCATACCAAGCCTGCTATGCAGCCATTCAGCTGGAAATGCTTTCTGTTCTAGAGAAGCCTCTGAAAATATCTCCAGTTCTTAAATACCACAATGTTTATCTCTTTGTGGTCACCATCAAACAGTTGTTACCACGCTTTTGTGGTGACCAAACATAGAAGCCCCCAGAGACGAGGGCAGAGGAGAGGGAGGGCTGAGAGCAGCCTCGCCGTGCAGGGCACTGCCACTGATTGCCCAACAGCAGAAGGCTTAGGGATATTTTGGCAGTGCCTCATGATTGAGAGTGAGTGTTCAAGATGTTTTTTTTTCTGAGTCCTCAGTGCACAGATCACACCTTTTACATCCTGGGTTTTGGGAAAGGCCAGTAGAAGCCAGCATTGGGTGGAAGGGTTTGAGGTCTTCTCCACTTTCATCCCTTAGAGCATATTATGGTTAAAAAGATTTTTAAGAATATTTTGAGGGAACCCAAATCGTTGGATACAAATTAAAAGGCTCCTGTGTCAGTCTGTGGCTGAAGACTTGCTGCTGTGGACTAGCAGGAAGGCAAACCAGCTTTTTAAAGGTCTGTGTTCCCATCGTTCCCGTGTATGGCACAGAGTCAACAATCGTGGTTTCTGTTTTCCTGCAGACATAAACAATGACACTTACAATTTCCTGCTCACACAAGCGCCTGTCTATAAGGGAAACGTCTAATTACTTATTAAACCCTGCACAGTGCTCAGACTGGGTTAAATATTGACTACCAAAGTTCAAGGGGAACGTGTGTGACCAAATGTGAGCTTGGGCATCCTATTTTCCAGGGGCTGCTCAGATAAAATGGATAGGTGACAAAATGCTGCATGCAGGGAGGGGGGACAAAGAAAGGGGGAAAATCAGAGATGGTTGGCTCAGAAGTAAACACCTATCTTTGGGGCCTTGGGATTTGGAATGTGGTTGCTATTGGTGGCATGGAGGAGAGCTTTGTTACGAAAAAAAAAGTAAATAGAACTGAGGCTTGCAGAGTGTTTGGTTTGTTTTACTGAAAGTCTTAGAGATGTGGGCGATTTGGCTGGAAAATCCACTGGGCTTGCGAAGCAGGGTTTGCATGGTTGGGAAACAGTTGGAAGGGCATAGTACAACGATATTTATGTTAAAATTTGGGTAGATCCACCCCAGAAGGCAATTCAGGGCTGCCTGACTGCATTGTTTCCCAGACATTATGGGAAGCAAACAAATGCCTTGTGTTGGCAGGAATGGTGCCTTTGTGACCTGTGGTGGAGGTTTGGGTTAGGTTTGGAGAGAGCAGGTTGGGGCTATGGAATTTCAGTTGGGTTCTGGACCCTCCCTCAAACCAGAGGAATTCTAGCTTTCTTCAAGAATTAGTCAGTTTGTCCTTCCTGGAAACAGACTAAAATTAAGAAAAAAACCCAAAAAATAACCAACAACAAAAAAAGTCTTCTAATTTTAGAACCTTGAAATAATGTTTTAAGGCCATTTCGCTTGAAAAAATGCCCAACAAATCAGGAATGCCATTATTTAGATGGGCTTGCCTTCTTGGATGGGAATGGAAGAGGTAGATTGTGTGGGTGTGTGTGCCAACACACCTTTGTTGTTTTTACCTCTTCTCTAAAAAAGGTTTTGAGGTTATCCATTGAGCTGCATACCTGAACTGCGCTGTCAGTATAATTCTAGCATTTGAGTGGAAATATTAGTCCTCTCCTTTGGCCCACACTAAGCCCACTGGCAGCATTTGAGAAACAATAAATAATATCTTTTCTTCCACACTAGAAACTTTCCAACATAAGAAGTCTGTTTCTTCAAAAGTAATTTGAAGTAATCCTAACTCTCCTTTGCGTTTGCTACCTCAAAACCTAAAGGATAAAGTTACTATTTTTTGCTGCCGAAAAAATGTTTGGCAACAATTGAAAATGAATGTCACCCATGCACATTTAATTTAATAAGATGGTAATTTCATGTTAAATAAATACCAACTGATTATTAAAAACATATGCTCAAAGGATTTAGAAACCACGTAAGAGATACGTATCTCATCTACTGTTGTTAAACTGCAGTAAATCTAAGCAATAATCCAGTGCCAATTGTTTAACATACAATAACCATTTTATTAAATGTCGGTGAAATGTGTATGCAGGGCACTTAAGTGAATGGAACATGTTCCTAAATATTCTATTTTTGTTAGGTTTGAAACATCTAGAGTAGGAAATCTACTGGCAGCCTTCACCCAAGGGACTAGTTATTACTCCTGTAAAAATATGGCAGGCACTTCTTGTGCTATCAATAAAAATATCCATTTCATCAGGAAAGCAACTCCTATCACAGAGGTAGGCAAGCAAGAGGAAATATGGCACTTCACTTGCTGTAAAATGGATCTGCAAAGCTGTTTTCTCCATCGGGTTGTTGGGCTGAGCCATGCAGCCCAAGCCTGGAGCTTGCTCCTGCAAACAATCCACGATTTCCAAATCTAAGCCTGACCAGCCATCGGGGCTGGTCAGCAAATACTTGTGGTGTTTTTTGTGTTCCTCACTCAGAGTCTTTGTTCTACAGAGATGCTGTTGGTTTTTTCTTTAATCTTTTGATTGTTTTTGATAAGCATTGTTTTTGTCTGTGGGCGCCTATGTTTCCAAGCCAAGAAAGACCCATTAGCTCATCTAATCTGATCTTCTCATGTCACATACCAAAGCAGTTGGACCAGTTACCCCCAGGCTGACCCCTACTTTACTTGGCTAGCACATACCTTTTGGAAATGCAGACTGTTTTGTTTTGAAAATATGAAAAGATGTTGGATTCACCAGTCCTTTGAACTACTTATTCCATTAGTTAATGGGATACATGGGCAACACATTCATCCTTTTATCTCTCTCAAAAAGCATTTTTATCAGTTCTGCTCTCCATGTAATGGCTTCCAACTGTGCAGAGACTCAAGAGTTCCTCTCTTTCAGGAACACCTACTCGTGTTGATTGAAACTGTTCCCATCATTGCTTTTTAAAGCCTTCCCTGTGGGATTTGCTCCTTGGTAGAGTTTGTCCTAGCAGAGCACAGGCTCTTTCCATTGGTCCATCATTACAGCCTGAATGCCAATGCAAATAATGGTAATAATGATATGCAGAGAGTGTGAGGGCATAATCCTCATGTTGGTCTGGCAGAGAGGGTTAAACTATTGTAGAAAAGGTTAGCCTCCTACTGTGAGCAGGAGTTGTCCAGCCCAACTTTGTAGCAGGAGATACTCCAAGTTAGGCAACTCCGGATGTGTGTTTCAAATGTGCCTTTTAGATGGTCCTTTCCAGCTGCCCGCGTACATTTTAAAGCATGAGAAAGGTGAAAAAAATCCACTTTGCTGTGAACCACCCTGGCAGTAAAGACTTTGGAAGCTCAGGTTTTACCGTGATGAGTATGGTGAAGGCCAAACGTTGCCTCAAGTTTTGGTGTAAGAGACTGTGTTCACACCAAATGAGCTGTTCGGTGGGTGACCTTTGTGCGGTTCCTTCGTCTCACTGTTGGAATGAAAGATTCCAGTGCTGAGCTGTATTCCCCTGGTAGGGTGGGCACTGTCTGTGGTACCCCAGCCCTGGCACCCCAGCCCTGGTACCCCAGCCCCTCGTGCTGGTTCCATGATGGGTTGTTGGGGTGCGTCATCGTAAATGACTTCGCTAATTCGCTAACACGGCACTTCAAAAGAAATCTTATCTACGTGGAGAGTGAATGTGTTTGGTATTAAATAATAAAATATACGTAACCCATGGGGCTCTTAAAACTTATTTAACTTCTTTATAAACTTTACAATACAGTATGTGGATATTATAAATTACTTTCCATTCCAAGAAACTGTCCAGGCTTGTTGACCTTCCTTGGAATTTCCTCTTTGTAATTATGTTTAATGTGTTAATAAAGTTCACTTTGAACTGTATGATGGCAAATGGTCTCACAGGACCTGGGTCAGTGCTGGTGCGTTCACCATATGTGAAGCTTGATGTTAGTGTGCAGCTTAGTTGAAGGAATAGCAAGGCTAAGTCCAAACAATTGTAGAAGTAGTATCTCCTCCCCAGGTTAGCAGTAAAAAGGGGTTCATGGAAAGTTAGGAATGTGGAGTGGGAAATCATTTAGCTTTCACTGCTAGGTGTTACTAAATTATAGTGCTGGGTTTGAGTCACTATCAAAACACCATATATCTACAGAGTTTTCACACAGAGCTGTAAATCATGTTTACTACATGTATGAGTTGAATGAGTGCATGAACTCTGCAATGCAGCCCAGGAAAATATAATTACACGTGTGTGTGTTTTTGACTGTGAGAAATATGGACAGGAAGATCCAGGCTATTCCACTGTTGTGTCTTAAATACACTTCTAGAAATTGTCTTTGCTGCTTCCTGGAAATAGCTGTTTGTGAAAGCAAAGAGGCTTTCTTGGGTTTTACATAACTCTTTTTGCCAAGAAATGGCCACCACTATCCCTTCCCAAGGCACTGGGGAGGAGAGCAGGAATGCTAGTAAAGCACTGTCAGCAGCAGAGCAGCAAGTGGGGCTTTTCTGTGGTGTAGGATAGTGGATATAAATTGAAAATTGCCCAGCTGTTCAGCAAGACAGGTGTAGGGTCTGTCTTTTATATAATGGAACAGAATGGAGATTCCAGTTGCTTGTATTCGTAAATGAGGCAAATAAATCTGCACACTTGTCTGCATGTATATGAGCAGAAATATTTAAAACAAATGAGGTGATCATGGCATTTCCTTGTTAATGTTTGACTGGGTTTATATGATCTTGAACAGAAAACTTGGCATTTGATTGGGCTTGTTGGTTTCTTTCTGGGTGTGTTTATATGTATTTGCAGATGGGGAAACTACGAGCAGGAATATAACTCGGTGGAAAATGTAGGTTCTGGATTGTTTGAATTATATTTTAAGCCTGATTGCACCCTGGCCCTTGGAACTTCAGGCATGGTCCCTACTAGTAACTAAAATGATTTGAATGTTATGGGGCAAAGTTATATTTAGTTTGTATTTGGAGAAAGAATAACAACGAAGCACGGGGGGAGGCAGCTGCATTCTCATCACTTCTTCCCGAGTCACATCCGTGGATGTCAAACCTCACCCTTCCCCCTCAGCCAGAGTATTAAGAAATTATTCTCTCAGATTATTGTGTTGAGGACAAGGAGGACTGAAGAAAACCTGCCCCCGCTGGGCTTGTGTCGAGGTGGGGCTTAGCTTTCTGAGAGAGCTCCTTCTGTTCAGACAGGCTGTGGAACCAGCTGCACTCTCTCCACCATGGTGGGGCTTAAAAGCAGTGCCCCGTGGCCATAGAGAGCTGTTCGTGCCTGGTGGAAAAAGGCAAGAGTTCCCTCTCCCTTCCTGACTACAAAAATGTCTAAAAATCTTGGATGGAATATCTACCTAGGGCCTTGTTTTCATGCCCTTCTCCCATATCCTATGAAAAAATGCTGCAGGAAGTAATTGCTGTGTCCAGGAGCATCACAGATTGGAGATTCTCAGCGCTTACAAAAGGGTGATGTTTCCAAGAATTGCTGCCTAATGGGTAAGAAATTGGGAGGAGCACAGTGTAGGGTTTACACTCAGGACCAGAGGGCACTTGCTCTCTGCTACTCTGCCTTGAAAGGATCCAGTCTGGAGCTTTGGCCCATGAGTGCAGGCACACGGCAGTTCACAGGATTCCCCCCTAGCCAGAGAGATTATATATATTGGCATTAATTTTGCATTGGTAAATAGATGAACTCTCTCTTTTAACAGTCTGGTTTAATGAAATGTTTTCAGGTTTCAGAGCAGTTTCTTGTGGTGGTGCTCTCCAGTTCTTGGGGTGTTGCCCTGCTCGCAAACAAGGCAAGAGCAGCACTATAGCAAGCAGCCATAGGGTATTGCACTCAACTAGATAATTTCTGTTCACACACAACACAAAGCTTGAGACCAGGACGGCAGAGACTTTGACACTGGCTGCTCGAGGAGTAATTTCATCTGCCTTTAAATGCTGTGTTAGAGCACGGGACAGACGCTGTCAGCAGCGAGGGATGGGAAGTCAGTGATTACAGCCAGGGTTCAGCCTGTTTCTACCTCCCTGGCAGCTGTAGGTGAAGCAGCAGGTGTTTTCCTGGGATTTTGCCTCGCTAAGCAGCTGTAGAAATGTATCCAGGCTGCAGGGCCTGTGTCCTGGGCTCTGCTCCCACACCGCCACACTCAGCTGTGAGCACACACGTGCCCCAGCCCTGCGGGGTCAGACACCAGGGACACTCCCAAATCAGTGCCTTGGGAGGGCTAACTGGGCACTCTGCTGTCCTGGCCAACCCCTGGCATATTATGGGCCAGTTCTGGAAGGTGGGGAGCTCCCATCGGTGCTGCACATGGGAAATCGGTAGGCTCAGCATGTTTTGACTGCATCTTTTTGCTCTGTTTACATAGCAGGAGATGGAACTGCTATAGAGAAACCCTGGATGTTAATCTCCAGCAGAACCTGAGTGGTGCTGAGCAGCTTCATATCTGGATTCAGAGAGGGAAGATGTTTTTGCCTGGACAGTGTGTGAGGCTGCTGTGTGTCTGTGGCAGCACCCACTGCCCGGGGGATATTGGAGAAGGGCCTTTTTGCAGAACACACTTACCCCTCTCTGCTGCCTCCCCTGATGCCTCTGATGGTGCAGAGTGGTGAGATGTGCCAAAGGGTGTCTTGACTGGGAAAGCATTCGTCACTGTTGCTGTCCCAAGGCAGGGCTCTACAGATATGTAGTGAAATAAGACCCAATGAATGCCTGTACATGAGGAAGACAGACAGACATCCATGATGATATCGACATTTTATTCCTGCTGTAGCCCAGCTTCAGGAGGTCCAGCTACCGTTGGCTTGCCAGGGCATCTGAAGCCTCTGGCAGATGTGAAGGTGCTGAATTATATTGTGGTTATTTGTAAACACAGTAGTAAATTACAATATTGTAATAATTATCATGGGGCTTGATATTTACATCAAAACACTGATTCCAGAGAGTACTGCTTGAGCAGAAAGTTATTAATGCAAAGATGATAAGTAATAAAATGGGAATATTTACAGCACTAAATGAACAGAAACACGACCTTATTATCTTTGTCCTGGGGCTGTACACTACTGAGAAGTGCCTGCTGTATCTGTCAAAATTCACAGCAGGAAGAAAGAGTGAGGGGAGACTTTTATTCCTGTTCCTGAGAAAGCTGCTGGAGGAGCCAATGAAGAGCTGCACTAATGTTTTTAGGCCGAATGGCTCTGAGAAATGCACTCTTTTCTAAATGTCGTAAAGGTCTGCAGATAGATCCTGTGACAGAGACTGATCCAACAATTCCTCAGAACGAAAGGTCAGTCAAAGGAAAATGGCATTTAGGAGGACCAAGCTTACCACTGACCCAAACATGTGACAGATCCAGAGGCGACTCTGGTGCCATCAGGAGCACCGCTTGTGCAGCCTGCCCCAGAGAAGCACATGATGTGACTGGGAAACTATCTGATTCCTCCAGGTCTCCAAATTCATCAGGAGTCAACATGAATGTCGGAAGGAAAGGGATTTTGAAGGAGCCTACAGCAGGCTTCCAAGTTGGGAGGAGGGTGCTCTCTCTCCACTGTCCCTGCTTGCCCTGCACCAAACATTTTTTCCCCAGCACTAATTATAGATCTGTTTTTATCATTTGAATATGCATGAAGTAGTATCCTGGCTCACAAGCAGGTTGCAGCGAAGCTACTCTCAAAAGTTTGACTTGGTTTGATAGGGCTCTGGGTCAGAAAGGACCTCTCCAAGGGCCAGCCCAGAATTTCAGCAAGTCCATGGACCTGTCTGGGCATTTCAGCTCCTTTGCACTGAGTGAGGGCACCATGTAGGGAAATGTAGCAGAATTTGGGGCTTGATTCTCGCCCAGTGTTTGTGAATTCTGCCTTTTCAAAGTCAACACACATAGCCACTCATGGGTGGATTTTCACTTTAAAAGATTCAGCAATGCAATTTGTGTCAGACCAGATTTCAAAAGGTTTTGGGGTTTTCTCTCCATCCACGGAGATGGCTGGAAATCTCACAAGGTGTAGAACATAAGGGGGGTTTGGAATTTTTAAGAACACCTGGACAGGCAGGATTTCTCATGGTATTTTGCCAGTTCCCTTGGAGTATAGGAGGCTACCCTCACCTCTGAGATGCTCTCCCACAGGTGACTGCCTGTGAAGAGGATGTGAAGGAGTGGTTGTTAATCTTTGCCTTCTTTGTTATCTTCGTTATCTCTGGCTTTTTCAGAATAAGTGCTCTCAAGGTCTCCACTTTGGGTCATTAGAAGTTCATCAGAATCTGAGTATGTCCGAGACCCATTGGTTTAACCAGGCTCTGAGTTAAACTCTTTAAGTTTCAGGCTAGTTCACCACTCTGTTCTCAGCATTTCCGTACACCAGCAAAGCTGCAAAATTCATGGGCGCGATTCAACATGAGTAACTGCAGCAGCAGCTCTGGAGTCATTCATGAGCTGGACTGTGTGTACTGCCTTAGTCATGCTGGGGAAAAATCAGGCAGACTTTGGAATAATAGGAATTAGTCATGAGGAAGTGCAAATATGTGCTCTGTAGTTTATCCCCTGTGGGTCCAATCCTGAAAAACACTAGAAGCAAGAGTAAAATACGAGGGAACAGTTCCAAATCCCACAAACATCTTGTGGGTTTTGGGTGCAACTCAGCATCAGCAATTCTTAGCAAAACATTTTGTCCTTATGCAAGAACAGGGCACTTATTATCACACCCATTAATAGACTATTCTGGGAAGAGCACTGCTATTGCAATCTGTGTGGAGAACTTGTGCAATTAATGAAAAGGCAGAAAAGGCAGATGCAGAAAAAAGACTCTCTGTTTCAACTTTTCAGAGCCTTGGGAAGGAATTCCGGTTGGAATTCAGCTATGGGACCATTCCCACTCTTGGAGTCTTTATCACTTCTTTTTTTCTGATTGTTAGCCTGTCCAAGTGCATCCTGTTACCATGTGGCAAACTGTGTGTTCACTCTGGCATTCCAGGGACACTCTGTTTTGTATGAAATTATCACCTTTTACAAAGAGCAAATATTTGTCAGGTGGGTCAAACCAGCAGGGTTGCTAAGGAAATTTGTAAAAATATCCCCTTTTGGACTATAAGCAATGTTAACATGTCGGGCTATGCTGTATCTTTCATTGAAGCACTACCCAATGAATGTTCCATGTACAACAACTGCAGGCTTATGTGTCTCAGATAAAGCCCATCTGGTGACTATTAAAGGGAACTACTGTACATACAACAGGAAAGGATTAAAACATTTTTTTGGGGGGGCAGTGTTTTGTTGTAACTACCACTCCTGTTACTAATTTTGCCTTCAGGATAGGTGTTAAGTTTAAAACAACTACAGTTTCTTTACCAAATACAGCAGAACAGTTTGTGTATTGGGCTCCTTCTTGTGACAGGAAAATGCTGGAAATGTTGGAAAAGCAAAATAGAGCCTCAGAACCAGCTTCCCTGGTGGGTTAGCTTGAGCTGCTGCTGATGGCAAGGCTTACAGCTTCAGGTCTTGCACAAACCAAGATCTCTGTTGCCGTGCTCTGTATCCCTCTGTAATTGCCTACATTTTCAGCCTTGGTTGTGAGTGATTTTTGGTAAGCACCTTTTATTCTGTGCAGCAGTCAGTGTAATGGCCAGATTGATGACTCGTGTTTGAATCAGTGCTGTGTCACTGGCAAAAGTCATAACACTGTTATGACAGCTGTTCCTCCCTCTGTTCTTTCCTAGGCCCCCCGAGGATCGCCGACAAAGTGATTCACCGCCAGTCTGTGCGGCTGGGCAGGACCATCAAGCTCCTGTGCCCGGTGGAAGGGGACCCCCCACCCCTCACCATGTGGATGAAGGATGGAAGGACTATCCACAGCGGCTGGACGAGGTTCCGAATCCTCCAGCAAGGGCTGAAAATCAAGGAGGTGGAGAGCGAAGATGCGGGGACCTACATCTGCAAAGCCACCAACGGCTTCGGCAGCACCAACGTGAACTACACCCTCATCGTCATCGGTGAGTGGAGCTTCAGGAGAGCCAGGCCTCGCCTGCTCTGGGGCCACAGAGAGAGCTGATCTCCCTGTAGCTGTCAGAGGTTGCAGATTTGCTTTGCTAATCATTCACTGACCTCCACTCTTAGCTGGCCCCTTCCAGTGTTTGAGGATTGCCAGAGCTGGCTGAGCTGCTGCACATCTTCTGCTGTAGCCGGCTGCGGGCAGATAAGATTGTGGAGTGGCAGAGGTTACACATAAACAGGAATGATGCAATAGCCACTGGGGTCCAGATCACAATGAATTCCACACAGGAAAGGCTGTGTGATAAGGAGAGGTCACACTGATCTTTATGTTTGCTGTTGGAACAGGATAGCTCTCAAAACAAATGTTGAAGCACCCATATGAAAACGCACAGCGGGGAGAGCCATGTGCTGAGCTGCTGCAAAGCTTGGTGTCTTCAGGAGTAATAATATTTGGGTTGAAACAAAGCTCCGAGCTGGCATGTAACCCAGGGATGCTCAGCTCCTGAGAAATCCTCCTGATGGAAGCAGGATTTAAAAAGCTTCAGATGCTGTCTCAGTGACCATGGATTCACTGGCAATGCTTTTGACCATTTTCAAAGGGCTTGCTTGCCCCAGCAATGAGATTTTGGGGTCACTTGCTGGATTGAACATTCCCAAAGACTCCTGAAGATGCTTCCCTGGGTAATCAGAGATTCCTCTGCAGCAGCTGCCACTGAAATGTGCTCATTGGTGCTTGGCTGTGAGAAGGGAAAGAGCTGGGTGAAAATCAGTGTGCTAGAGGATGCTGAGGGAGCCAAGGGGAGAGTTGCAAAGCAGGGGGTCAGATCAGATATGTTGCTCACCATTTGCCTGATCAGCATCCCAAGCATCTGGTCTACAAAGCTCTGTTTCTCTGAGATGGTAGAAGTGAGGACAGAGTTTAGGGCAGTTTCCAGCTGCCTGTTGGTTGGTTCTTGGCCTGGTTTTTGTTCTGTTTCTCCTTTCTCCCCTTTGCAGTAGGAGGGCTGCTGTGGACTTGAGCCATGTAGCAAACACTTGGTGCTGCTTGGTGGAGGATTATCACCCGATAAGAGGGTGATTCTTGGAGAATGCACTTTGCTGCACAGCCAGTGTAGGAAAGGGACCAGAATGGAAATACCCTATCTGGAAAGAGATGCTTCTGTGAGGGAAGCCCTCAGGTGACTCCTGTAGCATCAGTAGGATAGAGCTGCAAAAGTCAGCTTATAGGAGGCAGGAGGAGACAGTTCACATAGTGTGAGGATTTGGTTTTCTTCGTTCACCTCTTTCTTAACCACATTCATCCATTTCCCTGTGCTGCACTGAACAGACAGGGTGAAGTGGAAATAGTTTTAGAAAGTCATGTCTACACAGACTCCTTTTGGATGCACCTTCCAAACTCTTTGTTGTGGAGAAAGGAATGCTATGGGAGCCTGCTTCAGTCCAGTTTGTGCTTTTGCAGCCTGTGGAGGTTGCCAAAGTTTTGATCTTCTGTGTCATCCTGTATCTTCTGTAAAGCTCAAGCCAGATCCCATCTGGCATCAAGGAATCTGTAAGTCAAAGAAGGCTCTGCCTATTCTTGGTAGCAAGACAGAAGCAAATGAAGGCAAAAAGCCACAAGTCACAGGGTGAAAGCTGGGCTAGAATTCAGGAAAGAGTGAGACAAAAACTCCAATTCAGTTGCTCAGGGAAGTTGGATTATCAAATATAATTGTGTTAAGAACAATAGTGTTCATTCTGTTTGGCACTGAAAAACCCTGGGCACAAACACTACTTATTTAGACCCTCATCAGGCATCTATGGAAGGAAATGGCAAACTGCCCCTGGCCTCTGTGGGTGTGAGATTGACCCCTATGCAAACAAATATTGATCACCAAGTGCCACGAAAAGGGTAACTTAAACCTGAACCTGTGTCAGACATATGGGCTTGAGGTATCATTCCTTTCCACACATCCTTGTTGTAAATACTGGTGAAATCCATTACTTCTTAGACTATTTTGTACCTTCTTCCCTCGTCTCACAGTGTGCCCTTGTGCGTTCTTGTTGCTCAGACCATTTCTGATGGATTACTTATGTCCTGTTTCCAGTGGTACAGTTGTGTTCATGTAGCGTTTCAAACCAGTTGCTTTTCACTAGAGCAGTTTCCCCTGAAAACAAATGTTGCCCTTGTGTCCTTCTTGTCAAGCTCTGCTAGTAAACACAAGGTATCACTGACTTACTCTTTCAAAGGACCCAGACATTTAATGCATTGACCAGATGCTCGTGTTCATCTTGGTGAAAATCCTTTTGGTTGAGAGAAAATCAATCCCTTGCTGGTTTTTGAGAAGGAGGCAGTGTTCTAAAACCAACTGCATGTCAGTTTTGAGGATGAAGATCAGATTGATGGAGCTGTTTTGTTTGTGCTCTGGACAGCACAAACTTCATTAGGCAGAGTGGCTTTTTGAGCCATATGGCTTCTCTATTTTCCCACTTCTTCAAAGGAGGAAAACCCCTCTTATTCCAGCTTTACTACTAACACCAAACATGTAAAACCACACAGGTGTCAGACATGAACAAGGTGGTAAAGATATTAATTCCAGAATAGCATTAAATGATTCATGAAACCCTAGGACTTGAACGAATATAATTTGTTTTGACATGAGAGCATTCTGGAAATTTACTCAACAATATCTGGAAAATATTATTTATTTATATTGAAAGCTTATTGAAAGGTTTTGGAGTTATGCTGTATATTTCTAACTGAGCTCTGCCACACCACTGGCAAGTGAGGAACTGCCACCCCTGTGTTATTTACATGGACGCTGCAGCAGAATAAGGTTTACCAAATGGTTTACTCAAATCCTACAGAGAGCTGTGAATAAATTCAGCAGTCTCCAACCTCCCTGCATGTTTTCAGTGCTGTGTAACTATTATTAATCTTAACTTTTATTAGCCACTGTAGTCCATAATAATACAGAGAAACCAGAAAAAATCTGTGACATTGTACGAAGGAATGAAAAGGTCAGTGGATCAGTGAGGGCAGCAGATGTGGCAGAGAGGAGCTCCCTGGTTGGGCTCTGTGAGATGTAATAACTGAGGTATAAAGTCTATATGAATGTGCCTTTGTGGCCTCCAGGACAGATCTTGCTTGCAAACCAGCCTGGCTCAGTGCACGAGCAGAGCAGACTCAGGTGTGCCTCTGGTGCATGTCTGGCAGGCAGGACTGCAGCTTGTCTGGCTGGAGAACCTCTCGGTCTGAAAGTGCAGATGAGACAGATTACAGTGATTTTACAGATGGTGACTGAGA
Organism: Erpornis zantholeuca; assembly: GCA_013400515.1. Classification (NCBI taxonomy): domain Eukaryota; kingdom Metazoa; phylum Chordata; class Aves; order Passeriformes; family Timaliidae; genus Erpornis; species Erpornis zantholeuca. The sequence continues at coordinate 519,403 of VZTN01000489.1, forward strand.
TAAAGAGAGACCAGGTGATTAGGCCAAGACCACATAAAATAGGAGCTGTGGCTCAGAGTTGAGTCTAAACCTCTTAAATCTCTCCCTAAAAGACTATTCCTCCTCCGTAACACTTTATTAAAGTCTTTTCCTCCCAATCTCGCATTTTCCTAGCTGCTCTTTTGGAAGTGACTCTTCTCTTATTTTTGATCTTCATTCTCAAACAAAGGCTTTGCCAACCCAGATGGTAGCAATTGGTTTCTGTCCTGCTTATTTCCCCATCTTCTTAGACTGCAGGGCCTGGATCCCAAAGATCCGAGGAATCCTGCTCTAATACAGCCCTGCATGAAATGTAAGCCAGTAAAAGCAGATTACCAATATAAGTCAAAACTACAATTTCCTCTCTTAGCTATACTTAATAGTTTTTGTGGCTCACCACAAGATTTGGGATGCCAATTACACTGCAGACGGATTTACAAATGCTGGAAGAGGAACTTTAATCAGTATTTAATTACATTGCAGTTATTTAGTACAATGGTTCCTTATTTTGGAAAATTATATGTAGCTCATCAAAACAAATGTGCTGCACCTTCTCCCAAAATTATACACACAACGATGCCCATGAAATCTTATCTTTTTTTTCCTCAGCTGAATAAATTCTAAAGGTGTGAAAAGAAACTTTATTTAATTTATAGATACTTGGTTGAAACTTGCAGTTTCTTTACTGCATAATTAAAAAATTCCTTGCCAGTGTGCTCTAAAAGGAAACTTAAGGCCAAAGAGGAAGAAAGAAAGTGCTGAATAGCTGCTCCTTATTTGAAAACTGTCCACCTTGTGTGCTGAAGGCAGGCATGTTCTGCAGAAAAAAAATAGCAGGTGGTGGTGTAACTGAAGCCTCTGTCGAGCTGTGGCCAGCTTGGAGAAACTGTGAGTTTGCACACATGGAGCCACACTCCAGCCATCAGGCCCTCCCTGGGAAATCTTAGCCCAAATGGGTGAGCTCCTCCTGACTTATAAATAGCTTAGAAAACAAAGTATTCTAACATGGAAGTGCTGGAGGACCTCCACTACCGCTCTCTCTGCAATAATAAACAGTATCCCAAGTTCCAGAAGTCTGGACATTCTCTGAAGGGAAAATTGTTTGTGAACAGCTGTAGGAAGGACTATAGGTAAATATTTATGCTGTAGCATAATGACCTCTTTCACTAGTGCACAACACAGAGGACTTTTCACTTGCAGAAGTGTTGTGGGCCAAATCCTGCAAGGTGTGCCAGCATTACAACATGTGGGGCTATTGCTACAGGTGCTGCCAGTAAATACTTCTTGCATCAGTTGCTCAACCAGGTGATGAAAGATCAAACTGTCTCTATTTTCACATCTGCATCCATGTTTCTTGCTGCTTTCTGTAGCAAAGAAAAAAAAGAAAATCAGCAACAAGAGCAGGGTTTGGGACTGTGACCTTCTTGCTTTGCTTGGCGTTTGTGAATTACCAAGGACACATCTTGCTTGGGTGCAGCTCAGCACGAAAAATAATCAACATGTAAGTCCAAGAAACAGCTTCTCCTGGATTTCTTTTTCTTGCCCTATATTTCTGACTGCTGCAGTTGTTTATTCTCTTCTTTGGGATTTCTGGAGGAATATTTTGGTGATGAATCCATCATCTATCCAGTTCATATCCCCCTCTGGTGCCTGGCCCTCTGAGGGACCCAGCCACCTGGCCCCACTTGGGCTGTAGAGTAGTAAAGCTTTGATGCAGAGAGCAGGAGGGAGAGTGCAGCTTGTTGTCCTAAACTGCTGATGGGCTGTTCAGAATTTGAGCTACACCTCACTTTCAGACAAATCAAATTTGCTCTTAAATGTCTGCTGTCTGTCTGTTGCAATTGATTGCTTCAAGAATCTGCCCTGACATCAGATGATTTATCTTTAAAGTAGCTTTTTCCTGCTGAGCCAGCTGCTATTTTATGCTTTTTTACAGCTTGTCCAAAGACAGCTCTCTTTGATAACAGGCATGTGTGAAAAATCTGCATTAAAATAACCATTTTTTTAAACAGTCAGCATAAATATCCTGAAAAAAATCATGGCCTTGTCTGAATGGATATTTATTCATATGTTCCTTTTTCTGCTCGTAGTAGTAGAAAATACTGTGTGAGAAAAAAAGTCGAGTACAGTAAAACATGGTTTGCATTACACTTCTCCAATGAAGTCATCAATCCGTGTCTCAGAACTCATTTACAGTGCAAAAGCTGAGAAAACATTTCTAGCCCAGAGTCAGGTGCCACCAGCCATCTTGGAAAAGCATGACAAATTCATTTATGTTTGGGTTTTGGCCTCTTAATAAACTCTGGGGACCAGAGAGTGATGTGCTCAGCAAGAAGATGTGAATCAACACTGAGTCAGCAATGCGTGCACCAAGGGTCTGCTAATGCTAAGCAAAAACTGAAATGAGTCAACACTTTAAAAAAAAGGGAAAAAATACTCAGTTTTTGCATTTGAGAACAGGGGGGTAGAGCTTGTGCTGGTCGTGGTATGGAATTAGCAAAATGCCTTAAGTGCATTTACTTCAGCATGAAGTGCAAAGCGCAGTCCATCCAGTGTGGGACCATTAACACAATCACAGGGCATATAATCATGGCTGATGATGATTAGTCAGTTGTTATATGGAAATGAAGAGTACCTTGTGACAATAAACAGTAACAAAGTTCGTGTTGAATTTGTTAAGGCCCCAATCCAGCAGCTGGAGCTACGTTGGTGGCCTCCTGTGCACACGCAGGGTGATTAACACCAGATGAGGATCTGGCCATAGCCACTGATGCTTAGTAATGGTTATGTTGCTAATTAAAACTCAGATTGGTTTGGGCCTTTGGGCCTTCTGCTCCCCTTGAGCAGAAAAGGGGAGCCTGCCCAAGGCCCGGGCAGTGGAATCACTGCTGCTTGTCAACATGTGGTGAGGTGCCTCTGTGTCACCCTCCGTGGAGGTGGAGGTAGGGGTTTGGTTCTCAACAAGAGCTGCCCCTAGGGCTGTTGCCAGGTGAGGGAGTCCTGCATGCCAGCCTGTGGGAAGAGACTGGACATGGGCATGGACAGATCCCAGTGAGAAGAGGAGTCAGTGAAATGTATTTTCATATGTTGGTGCAAACTCATAGCTAAAAGCTGTTCACTTGGAAGTGAAGCTCCTTTTCCACTGGAAGTGACTCATTGTTGACTAATGATGCCCTCACCCAAGCAAGGGCTCTTCCTCCTCAGTGTTTATTAGTGTAGGCATAAAGACACACACCCAGACCAAGATTGGTGCTGCTCAGGGACAGCACAAGCATGTGAAAAGAAATCTAAAATAAATCAGTGTTCCTATCCCCTGAATTTCAGGGGTTCTTCACTTCCTCATTTGAGAGATCTGAGGATCCTGAGATTTGAGAGAGTCCAACAAACTCCCTGTCCAATATATACAGCATGTTGAGTTGTGTAAAATGTCCATTGTCCTGGGAGGGGAAAGGAGGAGAAAGAAATACGCCAAAATGGAAAGGTGTGACTATTGCTGGATTGCTGCAGGGAAACAATTTCACTAGTTTTCATCATTTTGATGAGTGCTGCACTAGACTGATGTCACAACAGCCCATAACAATTTGTTCTTGAAAAGAGGTGATGATGTGAGTGCCAGTATTAGCTGTAACTATCCTAAAAGTGACTGATCAAACATGTAGCACCGAGTGGTTTGACTGATGGTCTTGGTGAGTAGGTGCAAGAGGCTGGAAAATACCACAACTGGGCAGCAGTCTTGTTTCTTCCAAGTTCAGATCTATAATGTAGTTCAGTGCTAATGCTGTATAATGTCCACAGTTTTTACAAGATCTTTGTTCGGTTTTATTAGTTTCATTTGATTTTATAACAAACTTTACAGTATGTTATCAATACATCATGTTCTGGCTAACAAAAGCCTCACTGTTTCGGGGAGATCTCTCTTTTCCCTTCGTGAAGCTGTAACATAGAAGCCAAGTTAAGAAGGTGACAACACCTGTTCACAATTTAAAGGAAATGAAAAGATTTTTTTCCATGGATGTAAGCATGAAATTCATACATATATGTATGGATATATAATTTCCCCCCACACTCCATCCCGTGGCAGACTGGGGCAAACCAGAGCTGCAGCCAGTGTAAATCCGAGGCATGCAGGACATATGGATGCATTTAGCCCACAATCCTTTGCAGATGCTCTGGAGTGTGTAGTGGCTGCTACACCCGTGTAAATAGCGAGCTGCAGCTCTGCTTGCTGCGTGAATATTGTTTGGGAATGAAAGCAACACACAGTACCAGCCAGGCTGATGTTAAAACCGTGTTTGATCTGAGCAATTTATGGCTTCCTTCTCTTAAACTGTATTAATAGAAAGAGCCTCTGATCCCAGCGAGTTTGTGGTGTTCATGTTGGGTTTTTCTCGTCAGTTTGTCTGAGGCTAAAAACATCTCTGACTTTATTAATCAGAGCTGTCTGTGTTGCAATCCTCCATACAGGCAGTGGGCAGAATTTCTCTGTTGACAGTGCAGTGCTGATGGGCACAGCCAGAGATTTGGCCACATCTGCATATCCACAATTCTGAGAAATAGCTGTGTTCATGAGTAAAGCCAAGGCAGTCCCTGCTCCAAGCAGGTGATATGTGTGTGTGTGTGTGTGTGTGTGTGTGTAAGGAAGGCTCTCAAAAGGAGGTCCAGATTCTCAGTCAAGGTCTGATGTGACTGCAGAATAGTAGTTAAGAGTCTTTTAATTACTAGCACCCTGAGTAATGAGAAGCCATCAAGCTAATTGCAGGCCTGGTATCAGCAGCTTTTAGATATCTACCACCTTGCCAAGCATCCAAGATTACTTACCTTCTCCAGGTAGCAGGGTCTTTCTCTCAGCTTTCCTACCACTACTGCTGTCCTCCCCATTCCTGACAGCTTTTCCTTGGAAGTTGTGCTCCTCCCTCTGCTTCTTGCTGAAGGCTGGGAGTGAAGGATTTAGCATGGACTCGGAGCACCCCTGAAGCTGTGCTGAGCTTCATGGGCACAGTGTCTCCAGTAGGTCTGTGCCAGAGCACTGTGCCCCCTCCCCTTGTGCCACCACACAGCTCTGCCCAGTAAATACCACAGATAGAGGGGTATTTTTTTAGCCAAATTTTCCCTTTGGTATCGGTTAACTCAGAAATACCCAAAAGGCACACTTGTAAATTAAAGCACAGTGAAGAATATTTATTACAGAGCGAGCAGCGCCAAGTTGGACCAGTTTATAATGTGTTACTTGAATGTTGTTTTTGGAGACTGCTTTTTTTAAGTGTCAGTGCACGTACACAGCACCAATTGCTCACATGCTGCCTCTTGATCCATGCATGTAGGTATGTTGCCTGTTAAAATGTATGGTTGCTGAGGTGGTATATTTTTACATTCCTGTAGGGTCTGGTTCTCTACCTTTCCTGTGCTGTCTTTGGCATCCATATTAAGAAAAAGATGAAAAAAGGAAAATAAAAATCAACAAAACTGCTGAAAATTAGTGCACGGACCTATTTTAAAATCCAATTTATTTTTGTTTGATGAGAGGAAGGGCATATTCTGTGTTGCCCTTGATGAATAATATCATTGTGCTAGAATGCTTTGATTCCTCTTTCTTTATAATAATGTGGGTTTCATAGTCAGAAGACCTGAGTGTTTACGTTAAACAGTTCTTGGCAATAAAATTGGAAAAGAAGAGAAAAAAAAAAGTACTAATCCCAGGAGTTCTGAAACCTACACTCCTTCTTACACGTACCCTGTTAAAGACATTAAGTCCCTTGCAAACATCCATCTATCAGCAGTTGAGAGTTTGTAAAAGGCGTACTTTGTTCTGAACTCCCTGCCCTACTGATTATGCACAGTTCTTTTATTTTGAGAATAGGATGACGACCCCTTAGCCTGGTAATGATGACAGATTTATGTATTTTAACACCCAGACGCTGCTGTATTTGTTAGGGGTTGCCAGACTCCAGCAGTGCTGCAACCGTAGTTTATTTTCATTGTCAGTTTGTGCTGCTTTTTAAGGTGTTCTGCAGCCACTGGAAGCAGCACCACTGCTGCTTTCAGAGGTTGAGATGTCAGGATGTTAAGAGCATAAGCCACCATCCTTGGACTGTTTCCACTCATAAAATGTCAGTTTTACTCTGGTTGCACTGGCAGGATGGAACCTGCTCCTCGCACCAAAGCCAAGGAAAAGAGGGTAGAAATAAGCAGTGAAAGGAATCAGATAACACAGAATTTATCCCTTCACTTTCTACTCCCATGATGTATTTTTCAGCTCTCGAGTTAGTGTTTTAAAAGAAAACTTATTTTAATGCGCAGGAAAAAGCAAAGAACATAAACACACTTTGCAGTTATAGCTGTTAAAGTGCTGTGTGGGTCAGCACATCTGTCCTCTGCACAATGCATCTGTCTGTGATTTTTCTGGGTTGTTTTAAATTACTGCAAGTGGCAGAACAATAGAGGGACAAACAGTGAGAACAATGCTGTTGTTTAATATCAAGCTAAATTATTAACAGGCCTGTACAGAAAATATATCATGTAAATTAAAGGGAAACAAATTATTTTATTTTCCATTGCAAAGATCCAGTGCAACAAAGGCAGTTGATGTCTTTCTGCTTTTCTTTTCTTTGATCTTGCTTCAGATATGTTTGTTCCTGTGTGTGTTTATAGATTTCTTACAGACACACTGAAGGCTGTTAGGTTGTAGAGCAGAAAATGCAGAATATGGAAGGTTTTCTGATCTCTTCATGCCAACCAAGCCACTAAGTCTGAGTTTATCACATAATTGAAATTATACATAGGACTTTCACTGCTTTTTTTTTTTTTTTCTTCCAGTTCATTGTTTCCATGAAAAATATTGTCAAGCCACTTGAACTATTGAGTTGAGTCAGTTTTCTGCATGATTGTCAACAAAAGGCTTTGAAATATTTGGCACTGAAGCCTCCATTGCAAAACTGTTTTGATTTGGAAAAGCATCACCACCAAATTCTTCACTGAGTTTTCCTTAGTCCAATATTGAATGTTTCTCTTCTTAAAGAGAAGCCATGTGATCTGGTATGTTGGTTTTATGTTTTTCTCAAACTAGAAAAAATGATGGTGACCTTTGCACTGAAGCAGACAAGGATCTTCATGTCACCTTTGCTGAACGTGCAGCTGGCAGGAGAGAGGAGAGCTGGTCACAGTCCTCCTTGGTCACTGGCAGGGAACCGAGGGAGCTGGATCCACTTCAGATGCGGGCTGGGATTCCCTGCTGAGCAATCCCAGGAATCTCGTGGAGGAGAAGGACGACGCCTCCCCAATCCCCAGCACATCCCAGTGTTTGTGCTCTGTTTGCAGTGTCTCCTGACAACTGCGAGCCCACGGCAGCTCCTCCTGGTAGCCCTGGTGTGTGCTTTGGCAGGAGAAACTCCAACCCAGGAGAAAGTTGTGGGAACAGCATCAAGAGTGTTGTGTCAGCCAAGGTCTCTTGTGACCTGCTTTGGTTTGAGTGTGGTTTTGTTAATCCCTTTCGTTCAAGGAGGTTTGGAGGATGCAGCAGCCTTCTCTTCTGGGAAGCGAAGAGTACTGATGGTGAATTTTGAGAAGCTGGATCTGTGTCTTTGGCTTGAAATGCAAGAAAGGTGCTAAGAATGCTCTTGACATGGGAACTGTGTCCTGCTCACACTGGCTTCATCTGTAGGGACTGCATCACCCTCTTTCCTCTGGGAGGGTTTCAGAGCTTCTAGGGAGGTGTCTGAGAAACTGTGACCAAGGCCATTGTAAAAACATGCCTGTGTGACTTTCAAAAAGATTAGGTTGTTTTCTGGGTGCTCTGTCTTTGGATAATTGTGGAGAATTGATAAACAGACAAAAGACCAACAACTTTCAGGGGTAGATGTGTGGAATTGCATGAGAGAGGAATTTGGCCACTGAACATCCTCAGTACTGTCAGTGCTTGTGTATATCTGAGATCCCTTGGCAAGGAGTGATTTGGATACATTTTACCCTAGTTCTAGGCAGAAACTGGGTCACGGGCATACTCAACTACAAATTAAAGTGTTAAATACAGAAGTTATGCCTTGTATGTGGCTATTGCTATTCATTTGTTTGACCTGTGTTAACTTAGGAATTTTTGGCCCTGCCTGTGCTCAAAGCTCCACAGTGAACAGGAGGGTGGGCTGCACACTGGGCTGCTCACAAGTGACATTTTTGCCAACCTTCAGCATCTTCAGCGAGGGAGGGAATACTGCAGATCCTGTGACAGCACCTCTGTTCCTCTAGAACCATGTCATATCCTTGGCATATTCTGAAGGGGAAACTTTCACGTCTTTCACTAGATCCTTCCCACCTCGTATTTGGACAAAGCACTCTTCTGTGTTTTGGGCCAAAGCTATTCATTTTTTCTCATATTATATGGACCACAGAAATAGTTATAGACATGAGGAATAAAAGTCAACAAGTTGCCTGTGTGTCATTCCTGTTATTTCTTCTGTAATCTTTTTTTAGAGTACTTTATTGTTTTTCTTATTGACAACTATCTCCCAGGAGCTCTGTACCAGGTTTTTTGGCACTTGGCACAGGAATCCTGTTTCCTGTGGGGAAATAACCAGTTTGTTTATTCCCTTATGGAGTTCTGACTTGCTTTTTTATATTACAAGTGTGACATGGTACCTGGTGCCACCCCAGCACTCTCTCCAGGATGCGCAATGATAATGATTTAACTTTTGGGGATGTCATTCCTTTTGGGTTTTGCTTATTTATGGCCCCATGGACTTGGAGGGTATTTTCAAGACCGTTTACTTCACCCTGCCTGTTTTTGGGGATTTGTTATTGTAATGCAGTGGGATTTCTTCTCCAGCCTCAAATGCTAAACCACTGCTAAGAGGAGATGATAGGACCACCTCTTTGCTGACACTTTGGTCTCTGCTTTGAGTAGTAAGTAGATTTTTAGCTACTGCTTTTCTCAGGCCTCTCTTCGGATATAGGATGACTCAGGGCATAAGCGGAATGGTTTTCATGTTCTTACTGAGGGGAAGAGTGGACCCCACTTAGAGGCCAGTAGTGTTAAAGGAGGATGGTAAACTGAACTTACAGCATTTTATCTATGGGACCATCAAAGATAGGAGGTAAAGGGGAGTTTTTCAAAAGCAGTCAGCCGAGGCTGAGTCAACCCCTTCTGAAGAATTCCCATGAACTTCCAGGGGATGAATATTGCCATTGCTGAAAGCTTTTGAAACCTTACCTATCCATCCAGTGACACTTCTTGAAAAATGTGTGTACTAAGCACACATTCCTGGGAAAATGTAAGTGGTGTTCACATGTGTTGAATACTGAAGTGCTTTCTCAGAAGCAGGTGTTTTGAAAGGAAATTGAGAAAACTGGCTTCTAAAATAATTTTAATGAGCTACAGTGTCTGCCCTAGTCAGGAGGGACACAGTACTTAAAAGCTATTTTTTTAGCATAGTTTTCTCTCCTGTAAGCAAGTCTTGACTGATAAGTTTGCTGTGGCAATAAGCAAACCTCTAGCAATGGTTCAACACATTCAGCTGATGAAGTCAAGCTGAGAACAAAACCATTGCAAGTTTTGCTGGTGTCTGACTCGGAGCTCATACGATGCTTTGGGATTCAGAATAGGAAAGCAATTTCTGTACCACCTCTGGATATGAGCTGTAACAGTTAAATACAAGCTAGTAAGAATACGGAAGCTGGGAACTGACACAGTCCCAAGGTTGCAGTAATCTTTTTTTTTTTTCCCCTGCTTTATGAAAACTGGAGGCTCAAATGTCAGGAACGCTGTTGTTGGATGTAGTCCATGCAGTCGCCATTGGCTGTGGTGGGAGATTGGTGGAGTTACTCAGAAGGAATGTGTGTGAATGATGAGCAGGGTGCCCCACCTGTGTTTCAGGACTGCATCCTGATACCTGCCCTTCTTAGCTTTAGGACTCATCTGGAAATTCATTGGATTTATTTGAGGGGAATGGCAAGTCTTGCAGTTCCACGGGGCGGAAATGAAGGACAGAGCAAAAGGAGAAAAACATTAGGGGAGGGATTTAAAAAAAAAAATTCCTTTTTGCATTGCAGACACGTTAAGTACTTAACATTTTAAGAGCATCCCCTGACTTAGAAAAGCTGGCAGAGATGGGATTCAGTATGAGTCTGCCAGATTGATTTACAAATCGGCCTTACGAACTCCTGCTGCTTAAACATACCAGAATGTGACAATTAAAGCCAACATCTGGAATTCGTTGGTGGAGCTGATCCTAGATAAACATTAAATGAATGTCCATTTCCTTAGCATTGGATTTCCTCTGGCTACCACAGCTTAAGCAGTGTCATCCTATCAGATAGAGCTGATGCTGATAGCAGAGCAAATGTCAGAGTCATGAGCCAGATCAATTTGTTCTGTCTTTTAGCACTGAAACTAGGACTAAAGCTGGGCTGAAGACACCCACTGGTTTTTTCCACTAGACTGTGGGACTGGATTCCTCATCTCACTAACCTGGGCTAAGCTGGTCGTGTGACTCCCTGTCTCACCTGTGCAGAATACTTCACATTGCTCACTTGAAGAACTTGGTCTCAATACTTTCTTCACTCTCTGTTTCCCCCAAACCTGTCAAGGTTACAGAAGTCTCCCTCTTCTCTACAAATCCAAGGAGGGATTGTGTTTGTTCATTTGTCAGAAACAGAGAAAATCAGCTAATGAATTTGGCACTAACTCCCAAGTTAGTTGCAAATTATGCAAGTGGAAGCCAGTCACGACAAATACTCATCTTCCTTTGCAACAGATGTCCAGTACTCAGCATCTTCCCACTTTCACCAGTCTGACACTCAGCGGGTCCTCCTTCCCACCTCTTGCCCAGTCATTCAGCTTTATAAAAGCTGGCTTCCCTGGGGAAGAGATTGCATGAATCTTTCCATTTTCTTCCCTCCTGTGTTTTCACACTCTGCCTCCCCTCACTTTATGGAGAAGCTGAGTCCACGTGGAGAACACCTTGGCTTGGAAGTGAGTTTTTGGGAGGCATTTGTGTTTCCCGTCTCTCGTGTCCGGTTCAGCAAGGAGCAGCACAGCCACGAGGGCTGGGTTTGACATTCCCTAGAGCTCTCAGTGTCACTGTAATACCTCAAGGGCCAGGGCATTTCAGGAAGGGATGGCAGGCAGGTTCCCTGAATGGCCCTACTGCATCAGAGGGAGCTTCTGCACGGAGCAGGCGCCTTCTCTCCTTTGAGCGGCCCCAGCCCGGCTGAGCTGGAGGGAGCTGTGACCCTCTCAGGGCGCAGAGCGGGCTCAGCACGGCCCTGCAGAGCCCTGGCACTCTGCATTCTCACCGTATAGAGTTGCCTGCTCGGGGTAGGCTCGAAGAGGCAGAAGGATTTTCCTTGCTGGTTGGCCCTGTTTCCCTTGTGGCTCTGCAAGCGTTAATCTGCTGTAACCAAAGCGCGAAAGAGCTCCTCAGAGAGGAAAGATTCAGGTGAGTTTAGTGCTGTGTTGTTTTGCTGTGCTGGTGACTTCCGTCTGGTGGGTTTTCCAAAGCAGCTGATAAATATTTTTCTCTCTGTTATGTTGCCCGACAGTAGCCTGGAGTCCCAGTTTCTTCCTGCAGAAGATAGACCTTTGAGGTCTATAAAATTTATACAGTACACTTTCTGATTTTTATTAGCCTAGTAAAAGAGATCATATTTTGTGTGCTTCTGTATCTCTGGAACGTATGGCTGGGGAATTATTCTGCAGGGCACCAAGCTGCATGTTGTGGTGGAAAATACCAATTTATCTGAGCTGTGAAAGTGGTAGACCAAGCAGATAATGAAAGTCCTTGAAATGCTTCAGACATGCACAGCCATTTTAGAATATCCCACAAGGGGGCTGTGGGTTACATTGTCATTTAGCTTTTAGTTGTTACTAATTAGTTCCACCTAAATACTTATTTCCCCAGCCCATTTCTTGTCTCTCAGTTATAACAAAGAATGAATTTGCTTTGCTCTCCCTGTGTTTGAAAACAGTTTCATGGAAAATGGTCTGTTTATGGACATGCAGTGAATCCAAATACCTTTAAAAATACAATTATTTTTAAAATACATATGCTCCCAGGTCCAGCTATAAGTGAGGAGAGTAGGGCACAGCAGAAAGCAAGTGCCAGACTTTAGAGTCTGAAGAGATAAAGTTGATCAAGGACTGGTGGAGTAAGAGGTACTAAAAGGTAGAGGAAGTTTCTAAACCTTGTGCAGAACACTGGTAGAATAAGTGGCTTCTTTATGCCTCCTATTAAGTTTTTTCACTGTATTGTTTTTCCTTATCTGGGCAGCTAAAAAAGGAAACAAAGTACTGGCCAGTGAAGCACATGTTGTTTAATAGCCTGTTTCTGTTCAAATAGAAATTTGTACCAAGACTGGGCAGATCGTGGTGCTTGGGACAGGGCTGGGGAAGAACATGGACTGGAAGGTACATGTAACTTCTCCCTGCAGAATCAGCCATGACTTTTACCTTGATAATAAGGAAAATGGCATTTTTCCAGTGAAGGAGAAAAGAAAATGGTAGACATGCATATGAAGAAAGAATAAGAGGTTTTTTTCCAATGCTTAGCCTAGGCTGGAATATTTTTAGGTGTACACATTCTGCCCAATTCCTTTGTTTGCTGGTAGAAGGCCTCCAAAATGACCTTGTGCCAATACACTGACAGATGTGGGAGTGGAAGGGGTCAGTACAGTGTCACTTGGGTGGGATGTTGGGTGGGATGTCCTGCCTTTTCTTCTGGGAAGATGATGGCAGCCGCACAGCCTAGGCACAACCTGGAACTTGCCTCTGTTGGTTTGTGCCTCTTGCAGTGCTGAGGAGGCTGAGGATGGAGGGGAGGAGGCTCTGGGTCTATGTTACCTCTGCATAGTCCCAGAGGTGCTGTTAGAGGGAGGTGCCACATCCTCCTGGCCTCCTTCTCCCATGCAAACCCACTTCATACCTGCATCTTCACCACCAGCGTAGGTGAGTTCCCCTACCACCACATGGAAGAAATAACCAAATTCTTTGGCCTTTTGTTCAGTAAAAGCCAGTGGAAGGTAACTCTGAGGTGACTCTGTTTCCTTCTGCATCATTTTTCTGACCTAAAAATAACACTGTGGCCCTTGTGGTTGCCATTAGGGTTATTTAGTGCTGCAGCCTTTTTTTTTTTTCCCTTCCCTTTCCCGAACACTAGTACTGCTGAGCAGAAGAACTGCCCCATTGTGCGAGCCCAAAGGAAACACTGCATAGAAAATGTGAGGAATTTTTAGGCCGTGATATGTTTGGACTAGGAAGCAGGGGACTCGGAGGAATGCAGAGTACAGTTCCAAAAATATTCCCTGCAACAGCTCTCTTGGTCAGTAAGAGTTATTTTTGTTGGCCCGCCAGCTCCCTGGAGCAGGGCTGATGTCATTCCCCGGCACGGTGGAGGTGGGAATACAGAGAGTGCCCTGTGGTTTTGCAGGGCTGAGAGTGGACAGCTGAACCAAATTCCTGCTCCTGTCTCAAATGCTCTTTCTGCTGTGAAAAGAAAATTTAAAGGCAGCATATTGTAGGGGGTGGTGGGGATAATATAATTAAGAGCACCATAGAAACATTTTCTATAGTCTCTTCCTTCCCTGTGAGCTCCCTTCCTCTTAGGTCTGCTTTCTCCTCTCAGTGATTTATGTGCTTTGGACTGCTTTTTGGGTTGTGTTTATGATGTTATACTGCTTTTGCTATTAAAATTGATCAAATCATAACACATAGTGCTCTGGTGTCCTGAGCATCTCTGGCTGAGACAGAAGCATGTGAATGTCTTCACAGTGATTAAATAAGCTGATAATCTACCCTAGAACATCTCTAGAGAAGAAAACCAGCTTTTTTTTTCCTGTAATAAACAGGACTGAGAAGTAAAATATTGGGACCTTTTTCCAGGCTGATGGTTCTCAATGCTCATTGTGATCTTGGTGGTGCTGATTTGACTTGGATTTACATGTGAGAGATAGGTCAAGAAATAAAGAAATCACAGTTTCTAGAAAAAAGTTTATCTAGGCTGATAAGCTGGTAAAAGCTGTGTGCATCCAGGAGTGGTATGAACCTGGCGAGATGTAACTTCACCTCAGTCCTCCACAGCCTGAATTATGGTCAGCACATTACTGCAGAGACAGGGGTGGCACAGCATACTGGACACAAGGCAAGGAGTTCAGAAACCTGGATTTTAATCCTGGTGCTGGTATTTAAGCACTGTGTGCCACTGGTTATTGCTTTCTACCTGTGTTTTATATACGATACATGTGTAACCCTAGAGGGACTCTGTTCATCCTCCAGGGGCTCTGGTTTTTGTTTTGGCATCTGGATTTAATTGCAGCCACACTTGCTTCTTCACCAGCCCTAGTGAAAGTTGTGTCTTGTGACTTGACATGAGGGGCAACTTATTTGAGCTATGGGAGTGGTCCAAAAGTCCCCTGTTCTGATCATTATTGCATCCTGTTTTATGGGGAAAGGAAAAGCCTGTAAAAAACCCACAGGGCTGCCTTTCCTCAGCCAGGTATCTTGGGGCTGCAGAGGGAAGAAAACTGTACAAAAACAACCCAAAAGCATGTCACTGCAAAGGTTTCCTAACCTTGAAACTTAACTTTGGGTTGATAGAATCCATGCAATGCTGACAGTTATACAGTGGCAGGAAATTGTTAAAGGTGTCGGGTTTTCCATTTTAATTCTGCGAACACACTGGCTGTAGATTTCCTTGAAAATATTGCTGAAATGGTCCCACTTTCTAAATTGGAAAGATTTACAATTTACCTTTTCTGTTAACCTCTTGTTCCTCAAAAGGTTAAGTAAGGGAAATTCCTCTTTTTAACACTGGTAGCTGTTTGACAGGCTTTCCTTAGCAGTGGGTAACAGTGGATTTCTCAGCAAATGTGCCAATGTAATCGTAAAGGATACCTTTACTTGCAAGTTGTCTACACAGCAGTCTTAGAAAATGGTTTCTGTCATGTAATTCAAACACCCTATTTAATTTTCATCTTGCAGAATGTACCAGAATGGAATAGCATGGAGTAGAACAAATTATTTCAGTTGCATGGGGCCTGCAATGATCATCTGAGCAATTCAGGAATGACCAAGTTACTGTGTGCTGCTACGGGCATTGTCCAGATGTCTCAAGAACTGACAGGCCCAGGGCATCAACCACTGCTCTGGAAAGTCTATTCCAGTGTTTGACCATCCTATGCGTGAAGAAATGCTTCCTAATGTTCAATCTAGACATCCTCTGGTGCAGCTTTGATCCATTCCCACATGTCCTGGATACCAGGCAGAAGAGCTCAACTCTTCCCTCTCCACTTCCCCTCTTCAGGAAGCTGAAGAGAGTCATGAGTTGCTCTTCAGCCTTCTTTTCTCCAAACTGGAATCATAGAAGCGTCTAGGTTGGAAAAGACTCTTAATGCTATTGAGTCCAAGTAATAAACCTGTTCCAGTGCTTGATCACCCACGTGGTGAAGAAATTTTTCCTAATGTCCAATATTAACGTCCCCTAACACAACTTGAGGCTGGCAGGAGAGTCAGCTGATGCAGGTGAAAATGAATATAAATAAAATAAATATAAATATGTATGTATATGTATAAAGGAGAGTGGAGTCTGGTAAATTTTGTGTTAGCATGGGGCATCAGGCTAACCTTTAACCAGAAGATCTTTCCTCAAGCTTTGCTGGGGAAAAGATGGACCTTTATTAATGCGAGTTAGAGGCAGTGGAGGCCACTAGTTCAGGTGCAGGGTGGTTGCTGAGTGTTGAACTTGGAGTGCAGGAGGAGGAAAGGATGCTCCATTGTGCTTGAAGTGTGAGTGGAATCTTGGGCAGTGGTGGGATAGGGTGGGAGCTAATTTGGATTAAAACTAGAGCATCTGAAAAGCTGATGTCTCTCTAGAAAGGAAAAGTTGATGAAGCTCTTGGAGAGTGTGGAAAGGTTCTCCCATGACCAATCCATGTTTCTAGATTTCTGTCTATAACAAACTAAATAACCAGCTGTGTCTTCCCTGCATGGACTTGGTTGGGACAGGTTAAAAAAATTAGCAGTGTCTGGTGTTTCATCAGAACTTCTTGGTTATCCGTGAAGCAGCCGTGGAAGGCTGTGGGGAGACGATGGGCTGGGGAAAATGTCAGGGTTAATAGACCAGTCAGTCCCTTGATTAGCTCTACCCTGGCAGCTGCCTAGCAGTCAGCTTCCAATATAAATAATCTTTCAGCTCCAGGGTTGATATTTCCAAAGCTTAAAATATGAAGGCCATACTGTGCTCTTTCTCAATATCATGACCTTAATAGGTTTCCAGTAAGAGCTGTAAAAGCTGTCCCTGCACCCGCTCTGCTTTGTGACTTGAAAACATCTGTGCAACAGTGCATGGCTCACTGTCCTGGACAGGACTGAATGAAGACCAGTGCCTAATTGGAGAAGGAAGGTCTTTGATGTGCCCCAGACGAAAGACATCAGATGGTCTCTGTAATTAGTCACCGAAGTAGATTTGGAGTTCTGAAGCAAGTTGAATCAGAAGCATTAATGGTCATGGCTAATTATATTTAGAATAGGATAGACTATTTTGATTGGAAGGGACCTACACCAGCAATCTAGTCCAAGTGCCTGAACAATTCAGGGCAGACCAAAAGTTAAAACATTGTTGAGAGCATCTCTTAGAACATCGGCAGGCTGGGGCATTGACCACCTCTCTGGGAAGCCTGTTCCAGTGTGTGACCACCCACTTGGCAAAGAAATGCTTCTTGATGCCCACTTTGAGCCTTCTCTGGTGCATCTTTGAACCATTTTTGTGTCTGTTTTTCAGTCAGATAAACTGCTGTGACTGGCTGTACTGGCCTGGTGGGACACATACTGCAGGGGACAAGCAGGACAAAGGAAGCAGCAGCATGCTGTTCTGCACTGGGAAAAGCAGGGGGAGAAGAGAGTTTGAAGAGGGTTATGGTTAAAAGATCCCGGGTGCTTCTTTCCAAGGAACTCAGTGGGGCAGGTTATGGACACCTTATGCTGACAGCTAAAGCATCAGGCATTTATTGATAAAAACTTCTGTTCTACCCACAGAAGTTACCAAAACACCGTGAAAACTGAAACAAGGCTGTTCAGAGAAAGTTTTATACTGGCTGGAGCACCAAGGGAAGCTAAGGCATCTTTGGACTTAAGGAGTCCTGGCCCTTATGAAGATGGTGAAATAGAGAATGTGCCAGCAATTTAGTGGGGAAATTCCTGTGTGTGTCCTAGAGCCTTGCCATGCTATTGATACGAAAGAAGTTTATTGAAACAGGGTGTTCCCATAGTCACTTCCTCACACTGGCATTGCAACACCTTCTCCCAGTGAAATTCCTGCCTTTATTTCAGTCATTAGCAGAGTCCCAGTTCTTAGCTAGCTGTTTCCTCAGGGATTGCTCTGCAGGGCAGGTCATTGCTGCCAGGACCCTCTAAAGAAGATTTCTCTGTCTGGGTTGTACTGTGAAGCAAAGCCGGCAGTGAACACTGGATTCATTTTCTGTGTTATTGTTAGAGTGAGCTCCTTATAACCATTAAATTTTCTTTTAAATAAATCCCATTTGGAAAAACAAATCCTCCCCATAAAAGCAGCTCTCTGTGCTGGGTTAGTTTTCAGCATACCATACACAGCTGTATATTTGGGTTTATGTCTCCAGGCTAAATTCTCATTCCTGTGTGCAAGCAGCGTGCTCATGTTAAAGCAATGGCAAAGCTGTTTCTTGGGACTCTTGGGCTTTCATTGGCATTAGGGAAGATGGAAGAGAATAAGTTAGGAAAGTGAATAAGCCAGACAGTTTGTGCCAGGGAGTTTTGTGTGAAAGATTAGAACTGGACCAAGTTCCTACCCATGGAGTCTAAGGTGGTGGAGATCCCTATGCCATCTTTTCCTCTCTCCTCTGTGCAGTGAATAATTCCTGCTGGTCTGGCTCCCATGTTTGAGTCCATTTGTTCTCATCCCTCCTACTTCCTTCATGCTGAGCCTAGTCCCTTGTGCATTGTGGAGATGAAGCATCGCCTCTGACCACTTGCAGAGGGAGGAAGGACATCTAACCAGGGTGTCCCCTCTCCAGAGCAGAAGTGTGATTTTTTTCTGGCCATGGCTTTTCTGTGCCCACAGAGGAGGCTGAGAGGGCTGAAGAGGGATAGATGCAGCTGCCATTTAAGGTCCCCTCCAGTCCAGGCCATCCTATGATTCTGTGATTCATGCTTTCCAAAAATGTGCAGCTTGCAGTTTAAGCTTCACCACTTCACACAGGCTATCTCTTTAAATTCCTTTTTCTCCTTTTTTTTTTTTTTTTCCCTGCAAGAGGGAGATGAGAAGAAGCAATTGTCCCACAATTGTTGCCAATTCCTCTCTGGCTGACGTTTAAATGTAAGGAAAAGTCAGCAAAATATAGAGTCTGTGAAGGGGGGAGAGAGATCTCAAAAGAAACCATGGGAATGTTTGAAACAAAAGAATTCATTGTGGGCTTCGTTTTAGCATTTCCAGTGTGTGAGGCACTGCAGACCTCCACTGCTGGGACACAGAATGGGAAATTTCAGCTGGAAAGAGCCATCTGAAGATACAGTTCTGAAGGAGTGTGAGGCACCCTCTTCCTTTCCATCCGCATTACATCTGGAATTATTTCACACAGTTATTTATGCTACAACAATGGAACTATTAATGCTGCAACAATAATACTTGGCAGTTCTTTAATGAGGTTTCTAAAAACGTCATTAGTGCAGGGTCACACTTAAACTACGGAAGATGATTTTAAAGTATTTTTCTTTTAATTCCTATGCCTAATTCTTGAGACAGAGCAGTTTATTTCTGCTTCTTTCTGTCTTGGATGTTAGATAATTCAAAGACTTTTTTCTGGATTTCGTCTTTGCAGAGAGGTTGAGGCTTTTTATTTCAGTGAACTTTGAGTGGTGTAAGGCAGCCTGGTTTAACACTTTAGCCAGAGTGCAGCATGAAATATTTTAAAGCAATTTTTGCTTACTCTAGGGCCTATGTGCCATTGTTGAGGAGGTGGAGCAGGATCTGGGATGCTGAAAAGAATCTGTACTACTCTGTATAATGCAGAGCAAACTGTAGTGGGACTTGCTAGTCCTGAACACACAAAGTTGGCCAAAGGCTCCTGTTCCTGCTTTGCTTTTGACCTCCTGTCATTCTTCCTTGTGTGAAGCAATGCAACAGTCATGGGAGAAAACTTCTTCAGTTCCTGTGGATCTTCACAGCTTGCAAAAGGTTCAGCATTTGCGTGGCTTCTGCTAAAACAATTTCCTTGCAAAAAATAATGTAATAGAAATTGAAAAAGTAGTCCCTTTATTTCAAGTGGCAGATCTAAGGCTCAGGTAAAAGCAGCTGAGCTGAGGTTTTCATTAGAATTCTCCTGTTTTAGGAAATAAATGAAATGTGGGTTCTGATGGTCTGAAAGGTTATGGCTGAATCAGAAGATGCAGAGGGAGAGAGGAGTGATACTCACTCGTGCCTGCAGTATTGCTGGGAGCCTGTGGCTCGAGACTGCCTTTGGGCCAAACCCTGAGCAGTATTTCCTCAACAATTCATGTCACTCCAGCAACACTTTGCTTTTCCTCAAGTAGATGTTTTACAAGCTGAGTTCATGCCCTTGGAGAGAAATAACAAGTGCGTGTGATTAGGAAGGTGATTTGATAGGACTGAAAAGGAAAATAGCTGAAATTTTAAAATGGAGGTAAATATTTAGTGCTTGTGTCAGTTGTGCACAGGATTTGATTTCCTTAGTGCATTTTTTCTCCTCCCTCTCTCTCCACTTACGTCTCTCTGTCACTTGCAGTTTGGTATGACATGGAAGAACCTGATAGAGGTTTATGAAGTGGAGGCTTTTGCAGACCTTTAATTTGAAGTGTGGGGGTGTGGTGGCCAGAAGTGTGTTGATAAAAGTCCCTCGAGCTTTGGTCTAGCCTGAGTTGTCCATTTGCTTGGGAATATGCCAAGGGTGAATTTCATTCTCCAGTTTTGAAATCTGCTTGCTATCTGCGGGAAAAACCTTGCATGTATTTTTTTCAGCATCCAAGATTTTCCACGTGTGAGAACAGGGCTTATGGAATTACCTTCTTGGTGCCCTTTCACACCTCTCCCATGGTGACCAGCAGCAGAGGAAACAGCAGCAGATCACTGTGTCCATTGGGTGAGAAAGGGGCAGGTGATGCCACAGACCCTTGGTGAGGGATTGAGGAAAGGGGATCTGCCGGGATAGAAAGATCCCAGGAATCTTCTGCCCATTCCCAGCTATGACCTCTACCTGTCTCACCCCTGAACTATTTTTTTCAATCTTATTACTCCCTTGTCCTCCTCAGCCACTTTTTTTCTTTCTCTCCCAAGCAGCTTTAAATACATTGGGTTTATTGCTTATTTAGGTCAGAGTGCTCAGATGTGCCAAGAGAAAGCACAGCCATGTTGTGCTGGTCATTTCTCTAACATGTAGCAAGAAACAGACCTCACTCCCATGATCTTACCGGGTAGGTCAACTGCACAGACTAATGATGAGGGACAGACCTTGTCCCATTTTCCTGAGTGAGGGAACTTGCCTGAAGTCCCAAAGGAAGTTTGTACAGAAACTAGAAACTGAGCCCGTGCTACAAGTCCAGGTGCCACAATCAAAAGTCTTTCCTTCATTTCCAAAACTTAATGAGAGATATTATTTTTCTCAAGAGGGTTTTGGGTTTTTTATCTCCTGATATAGAACCTAAATATTTTCTTTTTGAATTTCATTCTGCTAGTTTGAGGTGGACACACTGTCAAAAATTCAATTTCACCTTTTGATTTGGCTTTTTACTATTGGCTGCACACATAGCTGATAGAGAACAGTGGCTGTCAGGTTTGCTCCTGCACACAGCTAGAAGATCTAGTGGTGCCTCAGGAAACTTCTCTGAAACATTTGGAGGACACTATATGTTGAAATTTGCCAATCAGGCAGGCTTAGAAAGCATATTAAATCAAGCTATAATGTCTCAGTGTGAAGAGAAGAATACATGGGATGAGGGTACCTCCACAGACATACCTGGACCAAATGTGGAGGATACCATCTTCTTACAATTTAGAAAGTTCTCCTGTCTAACCTAAACCTGACTATGATGGAAATTCTCCATTTTAATTTCTATTTTGGTTTGGTGGGATTCTTTTGGTCCAAATTTATTTTACCCGCAATAATATTTTACATTATTTTACATACCTCCATATTTTTGTTGTTAAATTAAGCACCCAGAAGGATCTGTTAGGGATGTGCCAGTCCATTGGAGGTGCCATAAGTCTTGTTGACGCTCTGCAGCAGCAGTTTGGTCTTAGGCAGCCTTTATAGCTTTATTACAATGAATGTAATATAATTTCCGTTCCCTAGGAGTTTTGGTTTTTTGAGGAGTCTTTGAGGTTAGAATCTATGCTGGACACTGTGCTGTGAAATTATCTGTACTATCACTGATAACCATATTATCACCTTAGTATCACTGAGTTAATGTCCTTAGATAGGGTCTCACATGCTGCCTCAGGAATGGGATATCAGGACAGGGACATGCCCAGCACAGTCTCCTGTCTGTGAGTGCCAGGACAGTGGACACCCAGGGAAGCATGGTGTGGTATTCCCCTGGCATTAGTGCCCAGACTCCAATAGTGTGATCCTTGGGAATTCCCTGAAACAGAAATAGTGTCTGTACAGAATGCAAAGCACAGGACCCCAGCCTGTGCTGGTTCCTTATCAACAACACAGTGGAAATAATTAAAAACTGAGTAAATGTCCCAGTCTAGTGGAGATGTGGCTAGGTTTGTGCTGTGTAGAGTGCAGCAGTGACTCTGCTGTCAGAGTGGGCTGCAGTGGCTGAATATTCTTTCCATAGCTGCCAGCAGCATCAAGGCTGCAGCTGAGGGTCACCATCTCTCTCAGTTCTGGGTGGCTTGTAGCAAAAGTTTCTCCTTCAGCTCCCACTATAAGCTTTTGAAGCCTAGAGCTCTGGCCATTCTGAGAATAAGCCCTAAATTTTCTTTTCTAAATTTTTCTAGAGTTTGAACCAGAATTTTCTGTGAGAATTCTGTGCTAAAAAAAAAACCAAAACATCACTTTTCCATAAGAAAAATGGCAAGGGAAATACTTCCATAGATAATGTAATTTTGAACAGTTTAATGCCTGTGAGACCTTTCTGACCAAACCCAGCTCAAAGGAGGTGCAGAAAAGCTGATATCCATAAGGGACCAGGATGGGGTGAGGAAGGCTGTGCCCCATACTCACCATGGAGGTTTTTAGCTTTGCAGCCAGAAGGAAGTCATATCAAAGCATGCAAAACATTTTTCTGTCCTTGTTCCTGCACACCCATGGCTTGCTGCTCATATACTGCTCATTTTTCCCCTGCACAGTGTCTCCTGGGATGCTTCACCCAGTAGGACTCACACAGAATGTGTGTAAACAGGGTTTTATATCCACTTCGGGTGGATGATTGCACAGCCCTCAAGAAAGTGAAGAATGAAGGTTGTTTCCTCTGATTAGAACACACTCTAGAGTAATGCTTCTGTGATTCAAACCAAGGGGAGTTTTTTAGGTATGCAGAGTACAGTAATTACGCAAATTGGAATTTTGGCTAGAACAAACTCCTTTGCTTTTTTTGAAAAACTGCAATGAGGTTTTTAACAATGATGGATGATTAGCACACTGGTTTTATGTTTTGCCCAAGAGAGATGAATCATAGATGTAAGAGCTGGAAAAGACTTACAGAAAGAGGTCATCTAATCATCCCCAAGAAGACAGGATCACATCAATTTGTGATGGTTAAAGGCACTTGAAGAACACTTCAGTAGTAATGTCTTAGCTGTTCTGTTCACATACTTCTTTCCCTGTACTTTCAGGTTTTCTTTCAGTTCCATGGCATTTCTGCAAAAGAGGAAAACTCAGCCTAAGGCTTTGTCATGACAGATGCTAAGCAGTGCTCAAATCACATAAGCCAGATTCTACCCACAAGTTTTTGGTAACTGCCAACCAACCAAGAATTTCATAGTTTGAGCATTTTTCAAAGATAACAACCCCTGGATCAGTCGTTTGCACTGTGCCAGGAAAATACTATGTTAGTTTTTACTAGTCACAAAGCTGGCATTTTCTCTGCTGGCTTTTTATGATGGTTTAATTTAAGTTTAGGAGGTAACTCTGTCATCTCTCTCCTTTAAAAAATGTGTACTTATGGAAATAGCTAAAAGTGAAGCAAATGAGTAAAAAATGACATCTTTTTGTAGGTAGGATTAAGCAGCCTGATTTAAAGGGAACTTTTTTGACAAGATCTTCTAAATATAGCCTTTCAGCCAGCTCCTCTGGAAAGTGATGGCAGCTCAGGCTTTTAAAAGTTCTGCCTGAAAATAAAAGTTTACAGAAAGCACCCCCAGGATTTTAAGAAATATTTAGAAAGCCATCAACCCAACATCATCCTTTATTTTCAGAGTTTCTCTAACTGTTTCCTTTTATACCATTTGGATTAAGGACACTTAAATTGCACCAGGCTAGGGGCTGTGTTGACAATTTGCCAGGCTCTTGAGAGCCTCATGTAATTTTAAAAATATGGAGAAAATTGCAGCTGGTGCCTATTTGGAACATGGCAGGTTATTTCACTCAACCATGCAGGAGTGTTTCTATGCCCACAGAGGGACACATATTTTGGCAGAGCTGTGCTTGTGCCAGGCTGTCCTGGGTGTCCTAAAAAAAACCACTCTTCCTGTGTCCTGTTTTGTAAGTGGGGATTTCTGAGTAATTTCTGAGCAGGAGACATTGCATCATGGGATGGTGTTAGGAAAGTTTTCTGAACAGCTGCAGCTGGAGAACTTGGTTCTGGGCAGAGTGGGCAGCACCTGTGCTGGATTGCCTCTAACTGAGGGTCCTGAAAAATACCTGCAGCAGCCTCAGGATACATGGACTGGAAAGCAGCAGAGAATTCAACAACCAAGTGGTGCAAACTATTTTGGGAAAAGCAAAGGTAGTTATGTAATTTACTGTTAGAGAGATAAGCTCGCCCTTGGCTTTCCAGAAGGCCTGGGCCAAGACACAGTTAAAAATGTCAACAGGTCACTGACTTGGGTTTCTGTGAAATACCTGAAATCACTTAATGTGTTTTTTAAAGCAATAATCATTGATCAGAAGGACAAATTATGTCATATGTTGTGCTGATAATTATGTTTGCTAACACAAGGTTTTTCTCCTATGCAGATAGGACTGAAGTATGTTGTTCCAGGTAGCCAGAGGAGAGAACAGTGCATGTCCCTTACTAAAGGCAAAACTGTAGGCTGTGCTTATCACTCATGTGGCCAGGCAGGTGCCAGGAAGGATGACTGATACCATTGCATCTTATGGTTAATTACCTAACAACGAGATAATAGTAACAACTCAAAACCTGCAAACCAGACATCAGACTTGTTTGCATTACCACATCACCTTGTGCTTTGTGCTCCTGGTCTGTGTCTCATGGCCTGAATGGAGTCTCTAGGCAATAGCTACGGAGTAAACAATAAATAACAAAAACAGCAGACATTGAAATTACTGTGGTCCTACATTATTAAAATTGACGGGCTACCCCCAAAAAATTCAGGAAATCATTAGGAAAATTGTTACTTCCATGAATTAATTCATATTATCCTGTTTTCTAGCCCAAACCAGTAGACCCTACCAACAAAACTGAGGTATTTTCTACTGTTTCTGAGACATGACAATGATTTCAGTGTCTGTCTTCTGCGTGTCTCTCATACAGCAAGATGTCCCCATTGCCAGCCTTGGAGCCAGCAACTTTTTTTCTTCAGCGCTTTTCTCAGGGATCTCTCCACATACTTTGTATATGTGTTTGCAGTCAGGGATATTGCAAATCCTGGGGCTTACCTCAGGCAATTGACCCTGTTCTTCCCCAAGGTCTGGAGTGAGTGGAGGGGCCTTCCTGGTTGTGGTTGCCTGGAAATCTTAAACTGTGTTAACTAAGATGTTGCATTTCCAATGAAGAATACAGGCAATGTGTCGTGCCATGTGGTAGGTGGTGGTCAGTGCAGGTGTGCCTGTGATCTCTTCTGACCTTCAGCTACAACATCTAAATGTATAGGTTATGTAGGAAGGACCAGTCTCATCCCACAGACTTCTCTGTGGTTGCCTCAAGAGAGGAGCCTTTCAGCTTCTGTGGGCAAGGATTTGTCTGACTGTGGAGCAGCAAAGTGAGCCCACTGCTGTCTGCTGCAAAATGCAGTAGCTGCCTTTACAATGTATGAAGAAACTTGATCAGGAGCAATGTTTGTGGTTTAAAAAGGCTGAAGACAAGTTGGAGATTTCACTGAAAGCTGCAGGGGTGGGAGGCTGACTGCCCACATGGTTTCTTTGCCGAAACAGCCTTGTAATAACAGTGATAATAGTGATATCAGCCAAGGCTATGGCCAGAGAGCCAAGTGAGTGTTGCTGTTACCTGGGCATCATTTTCTTTGTGTGAATCTGTGTTGGGGCTTTCTTGCAGAGAAAATGAAACCTTAGACCAGCTGCTCAGCTGGAATAAATCAATGTCACTAGCAAGAGGAGGATTTAGCCCATACAATAATTTTCTGTGCCTGTTTGAGCAAGGAAGGGTCTGGCAATAAAGCTACACAAGTATAATATAAAGTTTCTAGTGTAGATGAGGCAACTGTAAAGAGGCTGTGCTGAAGACAGGCTGGATTATGTTTGCTAAGTGGATAGAGCCCATCAGGGAGATCACACCTCCTTTTAGAAGCCTATCCCCGTGTACATCACTGTCCTGTCTCACAAATGCTTTTCAGATGTCTTTCAAACATGGCCAACATGTTTCTAAAAGGAAGAAAGGTCAAGCTTCTCTAATAGTGTGTCCGCCCTTGCTATGTGGATCTCAGCGTGAAATTTGATTTTGCTGGGTCAATGTCCCACACCTGGACTTTGACTCTCTCTATTTACTGTTCCTCCACTAATTTTGTCCTGCACTGTCCCCTTGAGTTTGCTAATTGCTGATCAACAAACAGATGGACAAAAGAATCCCAAGGTGTTGTTATCAGTTTGTACTCACTTTAATTAAATGCTCTCATCAGACACTCCTGGAGTCTTAATGAGGCAGAGGAAATCAGTAGTGTCAGAGTGAAGTGCTTATGCACTGTGCAGTAATTACAGACAGTGGGAATATCTCTGAGATCCTCTGGGCTGCATAGGAAACCCAGGAAGGTTGTAGCTCCAGAAATGGAGCTGGATCTGACATCCTCTGCTGGGGAAAAAGAAGATGCCTTCAGATTAACAATAAATGAAGAAGATTTGTGAAACACTGTCAAACTATGTACTGTGGTTTAGTGCAGAAACAAGCCCTGTCGTGTTTGCTAACTGGGCTTTTTTTTTTTTTTTCCCTTTTTCCTTTTTGAGAAGAATCCCAGTGTATGCCAGGACTAAGTCTGATTTCACCAACCTTGTGGGAATACACAATGCATAGTTGAGCCTCTTTGATACAACATATGAAAATACAGGACTGGCGCACTGGCTCCCTTCCATGCCACCAGGATTTTTGCTGAGCAGCATAGGCTGAGATGTTGTTGATGGCATGAATAAGCTCCTTGCCATTCAGCACAACTTCTCAGAAGGCAGATTAACCAACCAGCGTCTGAACATGTTTTCAGCACAGGGAGAATGCACCAGGGGGACTGTAAACATTCACATTTGTTCCTCTTCAAAGAGATGGTTCTGCTCTCATTACTTCCCCTCTCTCCTCCACACGGCCCCAGCCCTACCCTATTTAGACTCATGATTTACTGGGCTCCCTTGAACTCTGACCTGTGTCAATAGGACCATGATGTAAACATCTTCCTGTGGCTACAAAGCTGTGACCTGGAGGAGCAGGTGGGGGATGAGGATGGGGTGAGAACCCTGTCATCTGTGCAACCCTATTTTTGGCCCTACAGTTCCTTGCTCTCTAGGACAGCAGGAGTCACAGCCTATAGAAGCCAAGAGGAGCTGTTCTGTTGACTTGAATGATCTTTGGATCAGGACATATGTTTGCTGTGCAAACTGGGAGATAGCCCTCATAAACCCCAGCAAGTGAAAGAGGGAGAGTCCCCCCAGGCACCCGGAGGTCCTGCTCAGTGGGTGATCTTTCTTTGGGAATGAAAGCAGACATGCAGCTCCCTGTGTCGGACGTGCTGCACAACAAAAGAGGAGCTGGCATTGTGAAAGCCAGGCAGGGAACTCTCTGGCTCCAGACACGTAGGCACAGCTCCGTGCCTGGCCCAGGAGAGGAGAATTCTTTGTGTTTGCTGCTCTCATCAGTGCGACTGCCAGGATCAAACTTGATTCCACATGGGAGGATGCAACACTCTTGTCCGGGGAGCTGGGTGGAAGGAGAGTGGGTGCAGAGAGATGTTGTTTTTGTGCAGTTCATGAAGTTGTTGGGAAGGAGTCCAGTGTCAGTCAGTGGTTATGGTGTTCCTTCCAACCTGTGTTGTGGACATGCCAGCAGTGCTGCTCGCTTTTCCATAGCGTTTCGTTTGAAATCAGATTTCAGCCTGGCTGCAGGACCACTATGACTGTCAATTAATATTTTATATTATTTATCTATGCAGAGGAATATTACAATTATTTTGGGTGCTCTGGGTGCTTACTCTTCCACCTGGAAAAGGGTTTCCTGCAGGACTGCATTGTTCCTGATATATTTATATTTGTAACATGATTTTCTCCAAGATCTGTTCATGGAGCCAGTATTACAAACATGAAATGAGATCTCAGACTGAAAAACTTGGATAACATTGTTGCTTGGGACACTCAGATACTGTTATTTTTCCCTAAGAAGTCTCTCTGGTGAAAGCAAGAAAGTGGAAAATTGAATTTAGTTCTTTCTACTGACCTCAACTTCTGCTGAGCTGCTCTACAGAAAAAAAAGTAATCTTAAAATGGCATGTATAAATAGGTTCACTTGGAACTTGAAATAATTTATGTTAATTTCTTGTCCTCACCAACTTCAGCCAGCTGGGGAGTGCTTCAGACAGTGGGGACCTGGCAGAGGTTTTTTTGAGGCAATATCACAACATAAATGTTAATCAGCATTTCAGGGAACAGTCTCTGTCATGAAACTGTGGCATCAGCTTCCTTGGAAAGTGCCATAATAATACAAGACAGTTTTTAGAGTAAAGCAAGGACTTCATACCTCTCTGAACACGATTTTAGTTTGTCTCAGATGATGGGTGAAGCACTCATGTTCAGTGCCCTCAGACAGCTGACAGTATTTGCTGCACTACCCAGATCAAAGCTGAAGCAGAGGGCTGAGTCTCAATGCATTTGTTTTCCTATCAGTAAGCTGATAGTGGATTTACAGCTGAATTCAAGTAACCTAAAATCCCAGGCTTTGGTTGAACAGGGCTGATGGGGTTGCCCTTGATCAGCTACCCCTCATCAGCTGAGCTGTGGAAGCTGAAACGACATTCTCATAAAATCCTGGAATCATAGAATGGTTTGGACTGGGAGGTACCTTAGGACTATCTTATTCCACCCCCCTGCCATGGGCAGGGACACCTTCCACTATCCCAGGTTGCTCCAAGCCCTATCCAACCTGGCCTTGAGCCCTTCCAGGGATGGGGCAGCCACAGCTTCTCGGGACAACCTATTCCTGTGCCTTACCACCCTCACAGTCATTTCCATTTTTATATTATTGGGACAGACTCATTATTTGCTGTGACAAAGGAGTGGCAGGGATAGACACAGCAGCTCTGATGATAGTCTGATGTGAAGAGCAGAGGCATTTCAGCCAGGTGCATGAGTGAGACCTGTTCACCCTTCCTTGGTTAAAACCTTCATCAGGTTTGGCAGCGTGGCAGAAAGATGGGGGTTGCACATGCTCCTGGGGAGGAGCAACTGTTTTGGACAAAGGATGCTGGAATCTCTGCTGACCTAGAGAGGAGACTGCAAATAGCATTATATTGGCATGCTCAGCATGTAATAATGATTCCTGGGAGTCCTACATCTTGTATGTTGGGTGGGGTTTTCCCTCTCTTTCTCCCTATCTCTACAGTGTATATGAACCACAGCTGTTGACAAGGAAAATATGCAGTTGCTCTGCAGCAGCAGGAAGAAAAAATAAATCATCCTCCCCTTCTGTTACTATTTACTTACCAGTGACTATGCTGAGGTTAAAATCACACAGAGCTGTGTGTGTAAATGACAAGGAATTTGCTCTGAACTGGACCATGCTGCCACTCACGACAGATAAATTCTCTATTTCTGGTTGCATTCCCCTTGGTAGACAGCTCAGCTTTATGGTAGAATGGCCATGATGGTTATTTCAGCAAAGTTGCTCACATTTTGTGCCAACACAGTGTCAGGAGAGCATGGCTTTAGTGGGAGTTTCTCTACAAAAGGGCGAGAGCCAGGCATTGGCATGATCATCTGGAGCAGAGCTCCAGAGGGGTTAATTGTCTTCTGTGCAGCTGGGGAGGGAATTTGCTTCTCGAGATGTTTAATTTTGGTTTTTATGCCAGAGCACTCCCCCTGCCCCTCCTGGTTCTCCCAGCAGATGTAGCTGCCCACACTCCCCAAACAATCTTGACAGATAGTAAAATTTGCCCCATAAGGCATGCATATTTTTGTGAATAGATCAGATGTCACCAAGGGCACAATTTCAGTTTGTCATCTTCCTCTGGCTTGTGCTGTAGATGCTCCTTCTCATTAGTGGAGTTACATTCATTTACACTAGCTGACAAGGTAGCCCTGTGTTTTACATGACTTCTGGGATAAATGTATTTTTCTTTTTCGAAGTCTTCTGCCCTCAGGCTCCCATTCTGCCTGGCAAATGAATGTTTCAGAAAGACATCCAAAGCCAATCTCCGTATCCTGTGGTGAAAACAAGACTGACTGTATTCATTCCTGCTTGTCACTGTCTAAAATATGTCTTCCTGATTAAGTTAGTGGACAAGAGCTAGTCACTCACTACAATGTGATACAAAGAATATAAAGATGCATACTCTGCTCTCCATGACCTTTCCTGCTTCATGATCAAATTTTTTAGGGTTTTTTTTTGTTATTGTTGTTGTTGTTGCTGCTGAATACCTTCTGCCTTGAGAACTTGTCTTCCTTTGGCTGATCCTGCTGACTTCTGTGTGAACAGATCAGACATGAGCAAGGACTGAATTCCAGTCCATCTTGCACAGACAGCACATATTTCTGGTTTGCTGTAACTGTTTATATCAGAGTAAGCACACAGAGGACACGTATAAAATCTGGATCCAGCGTCCTACACATCGTACAGCAAATTTGATTTCATTGGCCTACACTGTCTTTTATTTGCCTGCTAAGCCTTTAAAATCAAATAGCTTCACAGATTTCAAACCATCCAGTCTCCACTCTCCAGCTGGAAGACTGAAACTGGATTATAGGATAATCTCAAATGTCATCACAACTGCTACCTACGCTGCACTAGTTCCTTTTGTTTGAAAAATGATGAAATATTAGGGCTTGGGTTTTTTTGTTTTTTTTTTCTTTCTCCCTTGTTTTTGTTTTTGGGTTTTTTGTTTGTTTGTTTTTTGTTGGTTTGGTTTGGTTTTTTCTGGGGGGGTGGGTGGTTTTTTGGTTTGTTGGGGGTTTTTTTTGTTTGTTTTTTTGTTTGTTTGTTTTTGTTTGTTTGTTTGGTTTTGTTTTTTTTATTTAATTAGATAGTGTTAAACATTGCTACCTGCAGAGGTTAATGTTAATGAAAAATGACAGAAGGTTTGCTGGAAAGAAAAACTGACTTCTTTGGTCCCATATTACAGCTCTACATCTATGTATGTATCCTGGAGAAAGTTGGAAAACCCTTTACTCAAGGTCATGAAGATGCTGCTGAATGATGTTGCAAAGGCTCCTTTGCCATTTGTTAGCTCCCACCACCAGCCACTGCTGGATATTCTGCCTGGTTCACCAAGACTGCAGAGGCACCAATTTTATGTGTTGCTTATGCAGTATTATCTTTTAAGGAGGCTTAACTCATTTCTCAGCCTTCTTTCTGACTATTGGGATGTATTGAGTACTTTTACATTTACAAGTGTTTTCTCCTAGTCTCTTAATTGTTTTTGGCTTACTCTTACACTTCTTTTTTTTTTTTTTTTCTTTCTCGTTTTTCCCATTTAATTTTTGAGCCATGACATGGAGTCTGGACCCAGATGCTGTCTCAGATACTATTGTGTATACAGCCAGATCACCTCCCCACTTCAATGTAGGATCTCCTCGTGTCCAAAAAACGCTTTCACTGTTTTTGCCACATATTTTGCCCAAGAATTCAAGTTGAGCTGGTTGTTGTACAGTCTCTGCTTTTGAACTCTGAGTCTCAGAGCCTGAAGCTTTGCTCTCTTCCAGCCTCACATACATGTGCCCTGCATCACCCTTCTGAATGGTTACCTGTTCACAGCGTGATGCAGTTTATGCCCTGTCATCTCACTCCTCAGGCCATACATTCTCCACTGTTGGTTTTGCTTCTGTCTTCTCTGTGCTGCCACTGATGGTTTTTCCTTCCCCACACAGAAACAGGCTTATCCTGAGCTGGAAATGGATTTTTAACTGCTGCTTTATTGATTTTGGCTTGATGAGTCTCTGGTGTTTCACTCCTTTAACTTGACTTTTTTGCAGGCTGTGTTTTTTAAAGACTAATGACATTCTTTGTCATTAATCTTCTCCCTGTTTTTCAGGGAACCTATATATGTGTGTGTGTGTATGTATGCTTTATCTTAATGTTTTAGTATTACTTTCACACATAATTTCATCCAAGGCAGTTTTTGCCACCAGGAAGGTCAGGGAGCTTGGGGTGCACAGAGAAATTATTCCAGTAATCCCTGGAGAGATGTTTTTTTTAAAAACCAACAAACCNAACCCACACATGTTATTACTAGAGGTTTAAGGAGCAGTCATTGTCTTTGCTAATGCAGTGGATGATCTGCCAGTCAAAGCAAGCGCCCTTGAAAAATCCTCAGGGTTGTCCCATCCTTAGCTCATTGGACTGAGCTTGCTGTAGGTAAAAGTTGTAAGTCTCTCTTCCTCCTTCACAGGGTCTGGAAATATTTATCTTGTCCTGCATTACCCAGTGCACTGTGGCATGGCCCCTACTGTCCCTCCACCCTTCCAGGCACAGCTGTCTCCATGGAGGACAGTAGATGTTCAGTTCAGGAAATCCTGTGGAGACTTGGACTGCTGACAACTTCCTGATCACCCACAAGTTATCCAACATCATTCTTATGCATCTTCCTGCTTCTGCTGCCTCATCAGCTATAGAAACTTGAGTCTGAAGTTAAATGTGAAAGCCCCTTTAGGTTCTTCATTTGTGGCCTGTGAGACTTTTAGTTTGTCTGTTCTGTACTAGAAGCTAGGATGCCAGATGCTGTCGACTAGACCAGTCAAGCTGATGTTGTAAATTTGTTTTCTCTTCTACAAGAATACAAATTTCAATGCTAATTCACCTCATCAAGTTTGTGAAATGATTGACTAGTCTGCCTTTGCCCCTCCCTCCCTAGTCATGCAGTTAGTTGCACAGAACAAGAGAGCCCTCACAAGTCTCAAAAACATCTCTTAGTGCACACTGTTCTTATTTTCTCTGAAGTTTAACATGCATCAAAAATTCAGGCTTTTTGCATGTTACAAAGCCATGGAGATGGAGTTAACATCCCCTGAAATTTATTTTCTCCTGTAAAGCAGAACATACATACACTTCCAGCTTGAGTGCACCTATGTATGGCATCCCTAGTTTTGATGCAGTGAAGAGAAAAATAAGTGCCTGATCTTCTCTAATGAGGAAGCTGGCCAAGGTGTGCCTGTGGTTTTATTCAGTGTGCTGTGCAAAAAGGATGAAAGGGACCATAAAAGAGGAGAGTTTTGCTGGAACCATGGTCCGGTTGTTCGGCCAATGGGGCATGCTACATTTTCCATTTCTCACATTGCCACTAGGCACATGAGTAATGGTGTGGTAAGGCAAAGAAAAGAAGGGACCGAAAAGAGCGCAGAGGGTGAGCGTGTCAGGCTTCAATGAATGCCGTGCCCCAGCCCAGGTGCTTGTTTCCAGCAGTGTCCGTATGTCACTTATTATTTAGAGTCTCCAACACTTGCTCAAGGTGCCAGAAAATAAAAACAGAGGCTGACAGGGGCACAAAGCGCAGATGGAGGTTGGGTTTCACGCCCCGGCGCTGGCTGACATGGCGCGAGGGGGATCGCTTTCACAGGGGCCGACCGGGCCGCGCTCCCGCTGAGGCGTTCCACGTGATTTCACATCCCACAGTCGCTGCAGGGACACGGGTGTTGTTTCCACTCGTGCCATAACGCAGCCATGTGCTGGTTGGGTTTATCGATCGAGCTGCTTTCCTAATGTGCTTTAAGCACGGCAGCCATTCATCCTGATCAGTTACTGTCACATACTTTCCCCCAGGCCCAGAAAATAATTTGCCTCACCTGGGAGGAGTAGTTGTGTGCCATGAGAATGAAGCCCAGCGTAAAACATCTCCCTTGACATCCCTTCGTGTGGGTTGCTAGCCACCTATTTGATGGTGTGTTGGTAAAGTACAAGAAATCAATGTGAGTCTTCTCTTCTGTGTATTTTCATAGCAAATTTGGCATTTGAGCCATGTTTAGTGAAGTTTTGCCAGGGGTATTGAGCCTTGCCAGATTCTTCCGTGATCCAAGGACAAGTTCTTTATCTGGCAATGCAAGAAACTTCATGAAGGTGGAATTGACTTATGGCTTGGAGATGAAAGAAATATGCCACAAGAAACCAAAAAAGCTGTTACAAAACAAGGCAGTGGGAGTGCATTTTTTCTAGTATTTAATGATATTGGCAAAAAGGAACATCTAAGAGCCACAGCACAAAGCAGGACCCAGTGTACAATGAACAGAAAGATGATTGCTGCCTCAACCAGCAAAGTTTACCCATTTGGAAACTTTTCCCAGCATTTTCTGATGGAAAAATGGAGTTTCCAAAACATTATAAATACAAAAATTCAGAAGATCTCTGATCATCCTAAAAATATTGTGAAAATCCCGACAACATTTTATTTGAGTATGCATGATTCAAAAAATATGTTGTCTTACTCAATCTGACTCAACTTACTATGTTTTTGAGTCATCTCAATAAGGTATTAAGTTGCTTTCACTAATGCAGCAAGAACCTTCAAATGTTGAAATTCTACATTTTTCTGTACTCTTCAGTTTGTTCAATTCTCAAATTTCTCTCAAGAGCTCCATGGTAATTGCTCTTGCATACTTTTAACCTACATCTTTGTTAGGTCACTAGGCTATAGCCATACAGTTACATTTTGTCTATTTCTTCCCTAAATTTTTCCATTTCCTTGTTTAGTTCAATGAACTTAAAGGTTTGCATAGTGCTTGCATCAAGTATAACACACAAGTACTGACAGAAAACCATTTAGCCTGAAGGAAGGGCTTTGCTAGTTCAGGGGAGGAAGGAGTTCCTAATTTCTCTGTGCCTGTGTATCCCCTTGATGTGTTAAACTGGCCTTAATTCTGTTCTATACATGTGTTTTCACAACCTGAGATTTTTTAGATCCTGACTCTTGGCCTGAGCCAATCTTTGAGTAGATCTGTAATGCATGGAAAGGGAAGTATAATATATTTATGTGTTATGTTTATAAGGGACATTCTCATTTTCCAAGTTTAAGTTGACTCTCTTTGGTGGGAGGGAATAAAGTCTTTAAGACATGGAACCCATGGAAGATTTTTTTTAGATAGATACCTGGAGATGTGAAAAATTCTGCATCATTTATAAGTGATAACACTGCTGTGATCAAACGGTTGTGGTTTTGTGTTTAAACAATCCCCTTTCTTTGTGATCTTGTGCTGTGGGTGTGGCACTGAAAAGAAGGATTTGACAGTAAAATCCATCTCTAAAGGGAGACCTGTCTTCTAAGGCAAGACTTGTAAGCAGAGCAAGTGAGGGCAGTGATTAGGATCTACTCACACTGCTTTGATGGCAGAGAGGGGTAGTGTTACACCAGGGGAGCACTCACGAATTACTTGTGCAGCAGATGAGAGAAACCTCACCCTTTCTACCAGCAAAGAAGACAAATATTTAATTTGTGTCTCCCGAGAAGTGAATTCTTTTTCTACTGTCATTGCGGAAGCAACCAAGTTACTACATTTTCTTTTGATCCAGAAAGACCATTGTAATTGGGGTTTTTGTTTAACAAATTCCTTTTGCCTTCATTATAAAGAGCAGCGGCTTTAAAGGGAACTTTGCCAGCTCTGCTGTTTTATAGCCTTGAGACCTCTGCCGTGGATGAAGTGACCACATTTCATGCCTGAATGGAGTGAGGTAGATCCAGCACCCTTGTGCACCACAGCCTTGTCCCTTTTCTGGGGCTGGAGTGTGCACTTGGAGGCCATGGAAAAGGGAAAAGGGAGGCCTCGCTCATCCCTGGTGGGTCACATCCTGCCTGCAGGGCAGACCCTCGTCAGGCGTCTGCCTGTCTGCAGCTAGAGATGACTACCATCCAAAGGGGAGAAGCCAAGCCAAGGCAAAAGTCCTGGAATAACCAGTGAAGAGCATCTGCCAGGCCTGGCTGTAGCTGTGTGTTGGAAAAGCCTCGTCTGCATGGGGAATGGCACACGTTCAGCAGATGACGGCCAGCACTTGGCTGGGCCCCACCAGCCCTGACCTTTCTGGCAGGTGGGAGGGCAGGCCAGTGTTTACCTTGGCCAGTCTAGCCAGGGTTTATTCCTCATGGAAATGGAAATAAACTCAGAGTACTCCCTTCCCACAGCTCCTGGTGTGCATTGGTGGGGTAGGCTGCATGGCAGGATCTGAGCCACTAACCATTTCCCATGGCTGCAGGTGGTGACAGGTCTTGCTGCTCGTGTCACCAAACTTGGTGGAAGAGTCCTTAGTGTGGGGTAGCCTGTGTGCATTGTTTATTTCCCAGCAGTCTTACTTGGTTCACAAACACAGCGTGAAAATACCAGCTTTTGGAGCATCTGTGCAGAGGGAAAATTGTTTGTGTCAAGTGAAACCATTATATGCAAATGCACACACCATTCTATGTATATACACCTTTTTAATATATATATGGCATTCAGTAGTGCTAAACTAGACAGGTATTTTGCCTCCTTGTTTTTGTCCTCTACAACAAAGACAGCCCTTACTGGGGTCTGAGCTTCCTTCATGAGTGCAGGGCAGCACTTATGGGAGAAGATTCTCTTTATCACACTTCTCAAAAAGTAATTTTATGAAGATACTTTCTCATAAGCTAAATGGTGTTATGCTGAGGCAAAGGTACAATTCTGAAGTGTGTATATATATATGTAGATATTGTACAGAAAAGCTCCAAGGCTATTTGGAGCTTTGCATTCTCAAGAGAGACTGGAAATCCTGCATTGCTCTGGTTGGAAGATGCTGGAATAGAAAGAGGTCAACATGTGGTTGAGCTGACAACTGGTACCCCAAATCTGAACTACTGTAAAATACTTACTTTGATTTAACATTTGGCCCACGCATTAGGTTTTTTTTGCTCCAGGTTGAAATCTATATCAGTAAACCTTATATATGTTCAAGTGGTAGATTTTCCCCTTCACTCTTGGAAGACAAAGGTCATAAGGAACATTTTTCTTGTGATCATAAGCCAGGTCCTGATCTTGTTTCCACAGCTAAATATCTGGAATAACATAATGTGTTTAATAGATTTGCTTCAGATCTTTGGCCATGTGAGTGATACCGTGAAGGACTCTCCCATCTCATCTAGTGCACATTGCACTGACCCCCTGAGTCAAATTACAGGCTCATCAAGGAAAATGTGCTTTCAAAAATCCATGTGCAAACCACACAGTGGTTCAGCGTGGTGGGTGCAGCATGCAGCTTGCTGCAGTTTATTGTCAGAGTGTTTCATTAATGAAAGCCAACAGCAGAAGTCGATGCTTGGACATCACCCAGTAAAGAAACTGTATCCTCTGCAGAAGGCTCAGGGAGTCCTTGGGAGGACTGTGGTGATAAATATACGCATACATGCACATTTGCCCATCCTGATACTGTAGCTCTCATCTCCCAAGCTTTCATCTGACTTCTGCTCTGTAAATACCTCTGGTCATACAAGGGAAAGGCTATACCCGGTAAAATGGGAAGCCAGTGCCTTTGCCCTCTTCAGTTCACTATTACGTGTGTTGTCTGTCACCTTGTAGTTAGAGATACACTGATAAACTAGTAGCTGCTGGTAGTTATCAGGAATTTAATTGAGAACCATTGAGGGTGACCTTGTGAATGAAATTCTGAATGAAATAGTTTCTTGGACACTTAGCACACACTGAACAGTGCTGCAGCGCTCTCTGTTCTCCCTCGCTGTGCCGCAGTCACTATTCCAAGCACTCAGCAGTATAGATGATCATCCTTCAAACGTTGTACATCGTTTTAGCAACGCCTGAGGAGAAAAGTGTTGAATCCTTGTGGCCAGAAACGAGAGGGATACATGGAGAGTTCAGCACACACACCAGGCTCTATGAAAGGGGAAAGAAGGTCTACAAGACCTGTCAGAGCAGCTTCAGTCCTACTTGGTCAGAGATGTAAGTGGTCTTAAAAAAAAAAACAAAACAAACCACAACAAAGCAAACTGGTTTTAGTTTTTCCTTCTAGAACAGGCACAGACTAGGATTTTTTTTTCAATTTCCAATCTTTTGTAAACCCATTAAAAGAGTTACTTTCATGAGTTTTTCAGTGGTCTCTGAAGCCTGACTCTCAGATAGTACATTTTGGCTCAGATCTGCTGGTGCCAGCACAGCTGCACTGATTCACAACAGTAACATGATCTAGTTACTTTTTGTAGTAACACATTCACAAAACCTTTCGATCTGCTTTCGCCAGCACTGGCAAGGCAGAGTACGCATAGGCAGATTAAACCTTCATGAAGGCTGGACCCTTCCCATTTCAAGGATGTGATCTTGATACATTTTGATGCCTCTCGCTACAGGTTTTTACTCTACCATCAAGTCCATAATCCCAACCAAAGCTCTCCAGACAGGCAGTTGTTAACAATTTCTAATCTGCTGCATCACCATCTGCTGCTTTGCTGTTAGTTCACTGCTGCCTGAGTCTGGGGACCCAGCTACAATGTGCCCTTGCTGATACTGAACAAATGCTAAGAGGAACAGTTTACTGTTTTGCATTTTCCACTCTGTTTCTTCTCCTTCTTGGCTCTATTCTTTTGCCTTGTTTTCACATTATTGGGTATGGTGTCTGGTTTCTAGTAGCATATTAGTAATGTAGGAAAAATGAACATAATTGCAAAAATACCACACAAAGGACTCATATGTGGCTTTCATTGCTTAATCCCCTTGCTGGGAATAATTGAATGGGATTCCTTTTGTTTTGTTGCTGCTTGGTTTTCTGAGTAGAGGTCCCCTCCTCTCATGCTTGACCCTCTAAGTACTAATGGGCAGACAGGCTTGAGAGAAATAAGAACAGAATCCAGCCCTTTGAAACTGAGCCTGCTCCAGAGAGTCAGAAATGCGTGGTTGAAAGTACTACTGCTTGTCATTTCTCATAGCCCCTGTGCTTTGGAGACATTGGCAAAGATTCACCTGGGCTGGAGTGCGAATTCAGCTGCAAGCTGGTGATGATAAGCTCCATGCTACTGGAACAACACAGATATCAGGGGGCTCTGCCACTGGAACGGGGGGACCCTCTCCTAAGAGAGCCATAATTCAATGTTGTTGTAGTGGGAAATACCCTTAGAAGAGACCTCTTCCGTCAAAAAAGCATTTCCCTGATTCTGTATGGCTGTAACTAGTTCAGTTTAAAGCCTCATTCATCCAAATGTGTGTCATCACCCCTGTTTTAGATAAATGTGGTGGTTCAAGGTGGGCTCGAAGCCACAGAGCTCCTTTGCACACCAGTGGGTTTCAGCTTCTCTCTCCTCTGCAGTACATGGTGATGTGGAATCGCCTTGCACCACTCTGAAGGTGTTACTGGTCCTACTTTTACTGTCCTTGATTGCTTCTGCATTTTTGGGGTCTGTCCAGAGCACAGGCAGAAGTGTAGTTGTAGGAGAGCAGAGCAGGAGCAAGAGCTGCAGGGAAAAATTCATCTGTGTGTTCCCAGACAGGCTCCGGGCTTCTGGTGACATTTCCAGAGCTCAGGGGCCTGTCAGGAAACTGCAGTTGCTGTTGCTGGGATGGTTTTTAATAGGAAAGGAAACACTGAATGTGTGCATCTAGTGTGGTCTCGAATGTTAGGACTGGGAGGTTGTTTTGCCACATGAATAGCAGTGGTGGGACAGAGGAATGTTAAACAGAACCAAGGGCCCATGCATGAAAGCACATTGATATATGATGGGGATTATACAAAAAGTCATTAATACATTGACAAGATGAAGATAGGGCCTTGAAGGAAGAGATTTAAAGACCTTCAGCTGTAAAGCTTATCAACAGGAAGATTGAGAGGTGACTTAATTGCAGTCTTCAAGTACTTCATGGGTAGAAGATACAGGATAATAAACAACTCTTTAATTTAGGAAAAGAAAGGCATAAGCTGATAGCAGCGCTAAAAGGTGAGTCTGGACAAAAGCAAGGTAGAATCTAGACAGGCAGTGGAGGTGAAAAGCCTCTGGGACAAACTGCTGAGGAAAAGCATGGATTTTCCATCTTTTGATGTCTTCAGCTTATTTCTGGAAGCTTTCCTGGAAAATGCTTTTGCCAAATACAGCAGCACTGACTAGATGAGAATTCAGATTAGATCTTCAAACAGTCCCTACTTGTTTAAAGCCTATATATCACACAGGAGTGTGAGATGGAGGACATAGCTCTGGAGAGAGGCTTGGCAGACCTGGCACATACCCAATTCTGGTGTGTGGTGTAAACCTGCAGAAAACAACCTTGAATGGTCATCTAAAACCACCTCCAAGACAAAAGATTCATACTATATTTGGAAGGTCAGGAACTAAAATAAATGGCCTAGTTTCATTGCTGCTTAGCCAAAGTGAGAGCTGCAAACACATTATTACCATGTAATAAGGATATTTATTTATGTACCAAAACAAAACTTGGTTGCTCAAGGATTCTATACTTAATTAGACAGCATATCTTTCTATTCCTGTACTGGCAATATTTGAGCTCACCCCATGCACTGTGAATTGATAAATTGTACAAGTCATGCCTGCTGTTTCATTTGGGAAGGAAACCGATAACTGTTCCTTGCAGAAAGTTGTTGTCCATACAAAACTCAGCACAGGCTGTGGCAGCTTTATTGTGCAGCCGTGTAACATTCCTTCCAGTAATGTATGTGTGTAGAGAGAGGGCGGGCAGGCAGTAATTGTTTCACTGACAGAAAAGATATAGACAGATGCACAGAAGCATTCTGGAACAAAAATGGGGCTGCATCCACTGAAACAACAGATGCTGCCTTGTGAAAATATTTTTTCCATTATAGCTCCAATGTCATCTCCCACTTATCTCTCTCAGAAGTGCAGAAGGAGCTCATTTCAAGGGTACCTATTCTTGCCAGTGGCATTCCTCCTGCCTCGCAGCCTCAAAAAAGGGAATGGGTTTTTAACAGGCATGGTGGTGGGGGGACCATTTGTCTGCGATTAGGCCCGAGAAAGGAAAGAAACTTTTGTCCGAGTGAAAGGGAAGCTTGTAGTTCATTAAGCGGTGGAGGGATTAGCCATGTCGAGGGCTCTGTTCTCAAAAAGCACTGGAGAGGGCCCGGGGAGGGGAGGGCTCCTTGTAAGAACTTTCTTCCTTTTCTCTTCTATTCTGTGGGTCTTTAATGGCTTCCCCGCGGTGGGGCACGGCGTAAGTAGGGGATCCTGGTCTTATTAGCGGGCTTGGGGTCCCCCACCTCCCTCCAGCCCAGCATCTTTTTATCATTCTGCCAGTTCATTACAAGCCCCAGCCAAGGCTTCACTGGCTTGGGACTAGGCTAAAGAGAGAGAAAGAAAAGGGGTGGGGGGAGGGAAGAGGATGCAAAGCAATTAATTTGGGAGCATTCAGGCCTGAGAATGTAGGCCACTCCAGAAGAAACAGTCCCCCCCAAAGAAAAGAGAAAAAAAACGAACCTCTAACAATGTTTTCTTTCAAGGTTTTGGCTACTGTTGCATAAAACCCTCCAATGCTTTGATATTTTTCCACTTCTAATTTGCTTGCAACAAGGAGTTTCTCCATAGAAATGTTGCCTTTCTTTAGGAGC
This sequence comes from Erpornis zantholeuca, assembly GCA_013400515.1. NCBI lineage: Eukaryota > Metazoa > Chordata > Aves > Passeriformes > Timaliidae > Erpornis > Erpornis zantholeuca. The sequence continues at coordinate 560,507 of VZTN01000489.1, forward strand.
TTTCAGGTTTCACCTTGATTCCCAAATGCTCCTCCTTCAGAGGCAAAAAGGCTTTTGTTTTTTGGTATCAATAGTCCCTTGGGGCCAAAATGTGAAATTTGTGTGCAGGTAAATTCCTTCTATCCTTGCTGGCAACCTCAGATGAGTACTGGCCACTATAACAAGTCCAGGCTCCATGATTTGCCTCCTTCTGTTCCTATGGAAAATTCCTTTTGCAGTCAAAACAGTTCTTGTTCTTTCAGGTGGATACAATCAAATGCAGAATTGCTGCAGGTCTCACTGGCACAGAGAGCCATCTGGGGAGCCCACTTCACTTCCCTTGCTTGGAAATTCTGGAAAAGATATTCTGGCATAAACTCATTGTTAAACATCAATCCTGGAGTGGAAACCCCTCTTTCCAGGGGTCTGAGCTCACCTCATCTGGACTGAGAGCTTGTGAATAAGGATATTGCCACGGCACTGATGGTAAAACAGTTTTTCCAGAATCAACTCCAAGCACAGATGCTCTCAGAGCTATTTCCTCTGGAGCAGTGGGAGTTTTGGTGGGCCTGGAGGTCCGGTCTCACTGCCTCACCACGCCAGCCAGCATACACAAAGGCATCTGAATCATTTAGCTTAACGAGAGAGCAACAAATGAGTAATACAAAGAGAATCAACTTAGAATTTCCAACTGTTTATTTTCACCTGTGCGTACTCACTTGTGATTTCCTGGCCAGTAAAGGCACACCAGTGTGCACACTTCTGTGGGTAAGAGGATTTACAGCTGACCATTAGGCAGTTTAGATATTTTTCAAAACTGTTTGGATAGATGGAGGTGTATTGAAGATGAGGGGGTCTGATTTGAGATGAGACCATTTTGCCTCTCCTGTAAACCCAGCCACGTGTTTCTCTGGGCTTGCATTTCTGCCCTAACTGCATTCACCACATCACTGAAATACTCAGCATATGCTGCATTTCCACTCGAAGTGAGCCACAGCTGAGACACTCTCATGACAGTTTGACTAAAGAAATCTGGCCAGATTTGTTGCTGTGTTGGCTCCTAGCTTTGGGTGCCAGTGTGTTTGCTCTAGGCTATTTGGCTTCCTCAAAAGGCACCTTCCCATTTGCTCGTGATCTTACCCAGTATAGAAGAACAGCATTCACAAATCAGTGCAGGAGCTCTCTGTTACTAGGGGAAATCACAATTCAAATATTTATTCTGGAGAAGTCCCACAGTAACACTGACATTTGATTGCAGACAAGTGTAAAGGTGTGTCTGAGCCAGGAGGGATGCAAAGACTGAGTGGGAAAGGGCATCTGCACTGTGTTGGCCTGGCTTAAGACTGTGAAGTGGGAGGATTCTGGGATGATCATGAGATCAGTACACTCCTAATGAGGCAGATGGGAGAAAGCCTGGAAGGGTCAGGACACTGTCTACACCACTGGCATCCCATTCTGTCAAACATGAGCAGCTCTTTATCATACCTGGAAGGATCCAGAAGGACACAGTTCCCTTAAGAGTTTGAATGAACTGATTTTGCTCCTGCTTCGTGCTGCCTTTCGTGCTCTGCCACAGGGCTTCTGGGGTGTCCTGGCCCCCTTGGAACAACCCTGGGGCTCTGCATCTTTGGGAAATGACCTTTTCCAGTGCTGCCAAGGGCAGCGAAGATGATTTGCTTTGCTGTGACCTGTGGTTAGAAATGTGGGTGCCAAATCCTTTGCTCAAGCATTTGTTTAGCAACTGGGTCGTCTGTTTCTATCAGAGGGCAGGATTTAGGCATGTAAATTAAATGGATTGTCAGGAATGCTATCTTCACTCATTTTCTTTGTTTCCCTTTTTGCTTCCTTCTTGGCCGAGGTTAATTCAGAGCTCTCATGTGGTTCCACTGGAATGACTGGAGAATATTGCCCAATATTTTCCAGACTGTTTTCCAGCAAAGGCTGTTGGTACAAGGCACTGTGAAGACCAGCACAAGGTTCATACTGGCAATCAGCAGCTCTGACTTCCAGTATCTTACCGCAGGGTGAACCATAAAACAGGGGGTGGTGGGTAAATTGAGAATAAAATTGTGGTGGGTAAGAGCTACAGGCAACATCTGCCTTTCCCATCAGTGCAAAGGCAGAGCAGTTACACTTTTTATTTTTAGCAACTTTATTTGCAAACATGTGATATTCCACTGAATAAGAGGTGGTCAGTTAAATGGATGTTTTGGCAAGTTACTTTCCTCCTGGAGTCTAGCCTTGATGGAGTGAGGCTGAGCCCACATCCCATCCCGGGCTGTGCCTCCCGCACGGTTCTCAGACTCGTGTTTTGATTCACAGCCTGCAGGGAGACAAGGTGGGGTTTAATTATGGATGCAGCCAATCAGTCAGATGAAATGACAGCCCATTCAGGTTTTTAGCACAGAACTCAATACTGCATTTTTTCGGTGATTATAACCCAAATCCTCCCATTTCTCTCCTCCCCACCCCCATATGTGTATTCTTCATATGGTCTGGTTCAAAAGCAAAAATGCTGAGCAGTAATAAAAATCAAGGTTAATGTACCATAATATTGAGTCTAGTGACTTGTAAAAATTCTTGCTTTAGTTTCTCTTAGTTCACAGACACAAGGTTCAGAACTTTTTCCAGCAAGATTGGCTTTTGCAGCATGCTCTTATTATGACAGCTTTTATTTTTAGAAATGTTGAGAATCTCTTTGGAAACTATTTATAGGTTTGCTGCTCAAGTATGCTGGAGCTTTTTATTTTTGTTTAATTACTGCATGCATAGTTTTCTTTAATGTTGTTTTTATTTAATGACATGGAATACATATATCTATATATATAGATATATATATTCTTTTTAAACAAAATTCAAGCATACAAGCCTTTCATTTGCTGATGTATATCTTGGAAAAGCTTGGGGCCAGAACTGAGTGCTTCTCAGGTGAATTTAGATTTGGCTAAGGCATTATTTAACTGTGGTAGTTAATTGGGATAAATTCGCATGGGTAGACCCCCAGATTAAATTGTCAGATGGCCTGGGTGAGTACTTAATTGTCAGGGTTTTATGCAAACAATAAAGAGGCAGTTAGTTTAAGTGTTGAAGCTGACTCCCTGCAGAGGAGGATGCATTACTCCATCCTTTTTCTGATCATCTGTCCCCATCCTTCTGTTCTTTGGGTAAATCTTCCCCATGCATTCCAGCTGCTGAATAGGAAATCAGGGCAGATCACCTTGTGTATTTTTTTATCACTTATTACCTAGAAAATAACTTCCATCATCATTTTAAATTATGCAATTACTCTCTTTTTCCTTCACTAAAATCTCAAATGTTTACAAGGTTTATTGCCACACTTCAGAGGCCAGTTTAGGAAAACATCAGCATGCCTGTAGTTTTCTGAGGACTCCAGGGTGGAGAAATTGGATAGATTTGTGTCCAAGTCAGAATGACAGAGGCTGAAATGCTTGGAAACATTTTAATCTAGTACATTAATGGTCCTTTCCTGTTTTGGACATGTCCATTCTCTACTCAGGCAAAAGAAATTAAATGCAAAAAAAAAAAAAGTTCTGGATAACATCTATTTAAAAAGCCATCCCTGTTTTTATGTCTTAGAGCAGAAATTAACCATGACAGCTGCTCCTGGAAGGTTATTTGTCAATGCTATTATGCAGAATTCTGAAAATTGCCATTTTTTCCTCACAGACTGTTATCAGGAACAGTTATGTGTTTTGCCTAAAGACTATTACTTCCATTGTTTTTGAACTTTACACCAGACATAGTCTATCACAAAAATAATCACTTGTCTTGTGACAAAACAAACCATTCCATTTCTTTCTTTTTTTCCAAGGCATCTCATTATCAACTTTGGAAGGAAGTTGAATTTATAAAAAGATAAGTCCTGTAAATAAGCTGGAAGAAATCTAATCAAAGTCCTTTGTCTTCTTTGGCAAGCACAGCTCCATTAAACTGTGATTCTCCTTTGAAGCTTCAATTACCTGACTTACCAGAGCTGGAGCAGGGGAGAAATGGCTAATATTTCTGAACAATGTGCATGTGTGTATGTGAGGGGGAGTTACTACCTTTTAGGGGGTGAGGGGGAAAAAAAAAGAGTCTGAGGAAGTTTACAGATTGCAGCTTTATGGTTTTGGCCAGCTGCTTGGAATCACGAGATGAAATATCCCTGAGGTGTCCCCATTGGAAGCAGATGGGGGAGCAGGGCCAGTAAATGCTGTCCCTCCAGTAACTCCAGAGGTGCCCATGCCCTGTTCGCTTTCTCACATGGAACTGATGCCTTAGGTTTTAACTTTTATATTTTTCAAATCCTGTACTGCTAGTGTAACTCTGAAGTTTTCTGTAGCTTGTTAAATGCTGTTCTCTCATGCTAAGATAGACATAACAAAACCTCTCTAACTTGCTCTTCAAGAACACCCAGACCAAGAACTGTAAACTTTCATCTTGGGGAGAGGGGGCAAGCTTGTGGGAAATCACATCCTTGGCTGGGTTCTGCTTGGTGAATTTATGCTGATATAAAAGTGTGAAGCACTTGTGACCTGCAGTCATCCATTTTGGGATCCACTGAGGCAGGACCCTCTGGAGCCCAGAGTGTGCACCTGAAGGCCTTTCAAATAAATATCACCGTTTTTCCTTTATTCCTGTCTAGTCTCTGTTTCTAGGTAGCCAGTTTGAGTTATCAGAACTCGTTTGCACCCATTTATGTCCACACATTTTTGTGGCCCCAAATGCTGTTTGTGCCAAATGCACATCAGAAATGCCTTGCTCTGCCCCTCCTGAGCACTCCCCAGGCTGCATTGCACAGGGTTCTGTTTGCCACTGTGTTTATGTCAGTTCTTTCCATTTAAAGGTAAATGTCAAATTGCCCTCGCTGTTTTTTTTTGAGTGTGCATCCACAACTGTCTTCAGTGTTGACAGATGCAATTAGACCAGGTCTCATGGAAAGCAGCATCCACCTAGCCCTGGTGGTGTGAAAGTCCATGTGTCTTATCAAACTGTTAGGCAGAGTAAGTCAGAATAACTGAGGAATCTTGAGTATTTGAGTAAAATCACCCTGTTGGGTTCTGTGCTGCTGCAGCTAAATTTCTTCTGCTTGGAAAGCTTTCTCTACATTCATCCAGGCTCAGAAGTTGCCACAGAGAGGCATAGGACCTGCAAGGCAGTAACACCTACCTGCCTTCTCCCAAATGACAGAGACTCACTTTTATATTCTTCAGTCAAGCATTCAGCTGATGCACCAGTGAGCCATGCACATGCAGTTTGCCACGCATTTCTTACAAATAATTTTAATCCTTCTAACCACCCCCATCATTCTAGGTTGTATAAATAACCTAAAAAATGAGGGCAAAAACCATGGATTTTCTGTTCTTTGTTGGAATGCTGCTCTGGTGTAACTGAGAGGAGAATTTGACCTGCTGTATCCGTTTTTGCAGAGTTCAAACCGTAATTCCAGGCCAGATTCTAATCTGTGCTTCTTGCTCATATTTCACTGAAGCTCTCAAAAAATACACATGCTGTGGACTGCAGTGCGGCGTTGCAGGCAGTGAGTGACTGTTATCTGGCCTGGAGGATCTTCTGGAAATAAATTTAAAAAAAAAAAAAGATAGCGATCAAATTGCTGAAGTGAACAACTGATGGGTGTTGTAAGTCTTTAATTTGTTTTCATTTGCTTGGAAAAGCAGACCACGTTTGCCTTCAGAGCAAAAGGCAGTTATTGATAGCGCTACTTAAGTGAGCAAAATAAAATGCTTGCAATGACAGTTATCAAAGGTTAGGTCCCTGGAGATAAAAAGCTTTTGTGTCCATGTGCACTCCAAACCAAATCTTTCTGTGGGCCTACATAAAGTATACAACAATGTGCTTCCCTTCTGAACTTTTTTGGGACATGGCATGGAAAGACTGTAGCAGTCTTCATGAAGTCAAATCCCAGATGGGTATTGGTTTCAAAGGGAACGATGACTAGCCAGTATGCTAAATATTTTAATTCAGTAAAGCCTCCTGTTCTCCTTGATGTTTGCTAAAGTTACGTTCAGCAGCTGTAGAGGAGAATGTGCACAAGAAACCAAAGGAGAATCCTGTGTCCTCTCCTCTTGCCTAACCAATAAATTTTAGCACTGAGTAGGCAGGCACAAGCCCTCCTCACCTTGGCCCGTGGGGTGGGGAGATGAGCAGAGAGGGCTTTGGATGGCAGCGGAGCCGTGAGCAGCTGGACCAGGTGCCACTGGCGCTCCGAAATGTCACTTTAAAGGCTATTAACATAGTGAAGGGTTTTGAAGGCTACTGAACTGTTTGTAGCATAATCCTTCCGCTTTTCTGCCGCAGCACTCTCTGTGTGTTGTGCTAATAGACACTCGTGCAGAGGGAGCCCTCCCTGTGCTGAGCTCCGGAGAGAAAAACTGCAAGGGCTGCTTTATCTGCAGTGGCAGATAATTGCTGGTGGTGCTCTAAGTCTGGTACAGGCAGGCAGGTCTGACCTGCCCCTTTTTTTTAGAGAGATTTGAATTTTCCCAGAATCCAGAGTTATCTGAGTTATTATTATAATCGAAGTGAGGAGTTTTGGGGGTGGAAGGTTTGTCTTGAGCTTCTTCACCTTGTCAATGATTTCTGCAGTAATAGAGAATAATCCTTTCTGCAATATTAGGAAGTTATTTGCCAACGATTTTTGGAGAAAGGGGCTGCTTTTGCAGGCAACCAATACAATAAACAGCCTTTCCTCTAGAGCAACTGCACTGGCTTTTGGTTTCTTTTGCTTTCTTCTGCTATTTTTTGGCTTGTGTATAATTTGTCTAATCTGACCTTGCTTGACCTATGAATCAGAGCCTTTAGACCTGCTAAATTGTCCCAGAGGATTTAAGACAAGTCTTTGTGTAGCTGATTTCTCACTGATGCCCCACTTCTCTCTGAGCATTCCCTTGGCTCTGTGCTGGGGTGAAGGAGGCAGGTCCTGACTTTACATGCTGAGGATTGTGTATATATATATATAAATAAATAAATAAATAATAATAATAATAATAATAATAATAATAATAAATATATATGTATTCCCATGCAACAATTGAGGCATAGGAAGAAACCTGTAGTCTCTCCTGCTATTCATGGGCCTGCCTTTGCTGCTGAAAATGTTCTTAGCTGTGACTTTACACTACAGATGTCTCTGCTTTTATATTCTCTTAAGTTATGAGGCATTTAGCTCATTTTCCAAGAGCATCTCCGTTGCTTTTCATGGGGCAAAGCTCCTGTGTCACAATGCACTGCCCTGCAGATGGTTAAATCAGTTCTTTCTTGATGGCAATTTTAGTATTTGATCAGCATGTTCCTTTTCATTTTAATTTATTGCCAGTTACGCTTTCCTTGCTCAGGAGCAGCAATCTATGACATAAAAGCCAGCTCTCCCCACCCTCCCTGGCTACACTTGTCAACTGTGCTCACTCGTGGCTGCTGCCATTTTAATAACCAGCTCCTGCTCTTAGATCTTGAGAATGTGTGATTAAAAAATCCAGCACCTGAGACCTGCAGTGAAATGCAGAGATTTTGCTGAAAAAGGCAACCCTTCAATTTTCCTTTCACCCTATGGAAATGGCAAAGGTGTTACAAGAGGTGTCCAGTCTCTCTCCTTGCATGGAGTAAGGCTGTCCAAATAAATTCTCACTAGCCAATGCTTACTGAGTTGCAGTCTAACAGCATTTTGTCTGTTCCCAGTGGAACCTTGGATCCTTGTCCATATTGCAGGATCATCAGCCTTTTATCAGGTGAACTGCCTGTGCTGGACTGGCCTCACACTATCCACCATTCCAACAGGGTAATTGCTGCTGCATGCAAAGCACTTGTCACTTCTCCAGCTCTAGAAGGCAGGAGGGGCTGGATATCCTGAAAAATACACTTTTGGGTCACGGCAAAATGGCATGGATGTTTTAAGAAATCACAAGCAAAGAGAAGCACTTAGGGCCAGGTGGTGTTTATCTGATGTGGAGTAGTCCCTTTCCCAGTGGCACACAGTGTTTGTGTGCTCCCTGGTTTGGTGGATGATGCTGGAAGCTTGTCCTTTGGTTAGATGAAAGAAGGACAAACCTGGGGCTGCTTATCCACTGTGTGCAGACAAGCCATAACATATTTAGAAAAGCTAGATTCCTTTTAAAGCCATGTTCCCTGGATTCCGGCACAAATTGCCTGTGGGTCAATTGACTGCTTGTATGGATCAGGATTTATCATAAGGCCTACTCCTTGTTAAACTCCAAAAAAAAAATACCCCAAGGTGTAGATCAAATCAGGTGTCAAAGAACTCAGACAAACAACCTACACAACATATGTTGTCCTAAGGCAAACATGTTACTAAGCAGATGGGTTTGCATCTTTCACTGCTGCTGTTTGCACTGCAGCTGCTCTCAAGGTGTTTCACCTTCCCATCCAGCAATACCCCTGTGCACCAAAGGTGTGATTTAGATTTGGTTTCAGGCAACAGCTTTGAAGGGTGAAGGTGGTAATTTTATCCAGGCTTTTTTCCTAAGTAATTTGTATTGTTCCTTTTCCTGGGACCTTTTACAGCTTGTGCTTTCCGTGCCTGTTTTTTTCTTTCCTCTTTTTTTGTGGCATTGCTTCAGTCTTGATATAATCCCTTAATATATGACGGAGAGCAGTTCAGCCCTTCAGGGAGATGCCATTGGAGACCACTTTCAGGTTATTGGGTCTCTCAGTGTTGTTCACATCCATCCTTAAGCATTAACATTCTTCATCCATTCTACTTTGAAGCCAATGAAACATTTTAATTGGCTTTAGTGTCCTTTGATCGGGCCTGTGATAGTTGTATAATGTTGCTGTGATGCTGTACAGGTCATTAAAAGGAGCTTGTATTTAGCCTTTCCTCTAAAGGAGTTGCTGTTATTTCTAGCTCCTTGTAGAGGGATGCTGTTGCACAAATGGTTGTGAACAGTGGTGCAGTCCTTACCCAAAGAACATGGGAGAACCAGAAAAGGCAGAATTAATATTACTGTGAGTAAAAGTTTGAGGTAGTAAGAGGAGTAAATATCTTTCTCATTTTCATTCAGAGGCACTGGGGAGAACTGAGGAGCAGTCAGCTCTCCGTGCCTTACACCTATGCCTTACCCTCCACCAGTTGTTCCTGGACACACCAGCTTCTCCCATTTCAGGCCAGTGGAAACACTGAATGTGTCTGAAAGCAGAGTCTGCCCTTTCATACAGGAATCAGTTTGCTCATCGCTGTGGAGCAACCACAGGGAAACTGTTCAACAGTACAAAACCCACATTGTGTATGAGATTAGGACAGGAAATATGGGATTGCAAGCTGAAACTGCATGGTAAATTTAAGTGAGTTATACACACTAAAACAACATGCTTCTCTCTCTGCATCCCTGCCTGTACCACAGAGGCTCACAATTTGGCTCTTTATCCTCAAGTTACTCCCAGTTGGTGGGAACCCCTTGCTCCTGGGTTCACAGATGAGGTCCTGGGCCATCAGCAGGGAAGGTCACCTCTGCAGTGGTGGAGGAGAGCCTAGAGCCTGCCTGGTGCTGTGCTGTCTGCTCCACATCTCCCCTTTAAAGGCAAGGAAGAGGCTTTGACAGCTTTGAGATAACAGCTCCTGAGGGCCTCTTCTGAGATGTGCCCTGAACAACAATCTGTGGTGTGTTTACTTATGGAAAGAGGTATATGTTCCCCAGCTTTACTGTCCCCAAATTAGCTATTTAACCTTTTTTTTTTTTCTTTCCCAATTAATAGCCAAAAATGCTTTTTCACTTTTTTTTCCTTTTTTCAAAAAGGCTAATGGGAAAAAAAAATCTGCTTTCAAATGTATTTTTTTCTTTTGATGAGATTAACCCATTGTTTATAAAGCAGAAAACAGATTTTTTTTCACTGAGCAAGCAAAACCACAATTGTTGTAATGGATTTTGGGTAATTAACCCTTCTCATCTGGAGGAGATAACACGTAAGACCCACTGCACTACCTTCCCTATGGAATAAAGTAGCAGTGGTATTAATCCAAGCCAAACATTGACATTTTACAATTGGTTGTATTATTATTGCAGTTACAGCATTTTTACAGCCAGAGCAGAAGGCTTCTGAAATTAAGGTGATATTTAATCTTCTTAAGACTGCTGGGCACCAACTAACTGCTCATGCTATAGAAAGGAGACAGCTGCCTTCTGCTCTGCTTTATACAGAATTAATGCCACACCTCAGTTTCTGGGAATTTTCCAATGCAGTTTTCATTTGGAATGGTTGGTCACTTGAGTAACGTGTGGCTTAGAAATTAAATAGAAGCAATTTTCTGCTTAATTAGAAACATAATCCTAAATTCTGCCAGCTTCAGCCTGGCAGTGCAACGGAAAGGTTTCAATGTGGGATTGAATGTCATGTTCTGAAGCCTGTTCTGCATCCCTGCTGGACTGACAGTGTGGTTGCATTGCCTTTTGCTTGGGAAGGGGCAATGTGGGGCATCACCTCCCAGGCAGGTTCTGTGGAGAGCCATCCCAACTGCAGGTCAGGCATTTGACCTTGGCCTGATCCTTAAGGATCAGTGAATTAATTTATGTGGGCAACTTTGGACGGAAGCAATGGAAATCTGCCCTCTGAGCTGAACCAGCTGGGTTGTGCAGGAGGGCCAGCTCTCTCTGATACAAGAAGGCCTCGTGGAGGAGACTTCTCACCATGTGAAATGCTGACAAATTATGATTCCACCAGCCAGAAGTCAAACTAAGGAAGATTCATGCTGAGGCTGAGATAGTTTTCTAACAGTGTAATTTCTGAGTGCTCAAAGAGCAAGGCCAACACGGTCAAACATTTTTTTCCTGCTGTGTTACCTCAAAGGGAACTTACCAAATCACCCTGATTTGCAGTGGGACTCCAGTGCAGTATGAGGGAGTCAGCTGGGGCTGTGCTGATTTAAGGGCATAAAGGCAGTGGGATCCCTCAAAGGGGTCAGACAGCAGATCTTACTCCAGGAGTTTACTAAAAGAAGGATGATTAATCTCCACCCAGATGGGGTTGGCTTGGGAGCACCCAGGGATGTGTAATCAGACTGCCTTGCAACAGGATGGTGATTGTTCAGTGAGATACTGGGCACTTCATTGCACGTCATACTGATACAGGGAAGTCCTGATGGCCTTGAACATCTGGAGATCCAGTGGCTTCCACAGGGAGAAACCCATCCACAGATGTGATCCAAAACCCTGTGCTCTTTCTACATTCTGAGTTTACCTTTTTTCTTTTGAACAGAAGTAGATCTGATTTGCACTTTCTTGATTCTCAGAGTTACTAGACTTCCTACATAATATTATTTAGCATGAGGATTATTTTTTTTCCCAGCCTGTGGGCTCCCAGAATTTCCAAACAGACAAAGCTATATCAAATCATTGCAAAAGCATGACTGTTTGACTTGTCCTCAGTTATCTTCCCTGTGCTTTCAGAAGCAGTCATGGATACATAGACGTGTGCCACATTGCAGGCCTCATCCCATTGCTTCTTCTCACGGAAATTCTGTTTTTATTAAAAATACTCCTCTCCGTGGTTGCTCCTTTTTTCCTTTCGGCGAGTCTCCTTTGGAGCAGCCCCTCTCTGGCGTTCCTCCCATCCCACTGCCATGAGGCTGCCTTTATTCCTGGTCGAATTACCGAAGCCTTCCCTCTTCCCTGTGGCATCCAGGCGTCCCAGCACAGGGTTTACCCCAGGCTTCCCATTGCGTAGGCCTCTGTACTGCTGCCAGGCGATCCTCGCCGTATATGCTGCGGGTGATTCTCTCAGCCTCTGGAATGAATTATTTTATTGCTGCCAGCTTGTCAGAGAAATCAGCTTGAAAGCTGAGCCAGAGAGCAATCCTGGGAGCGACCGACTCGGAGTGGAAGCGAGTCACCGCTGAGCAAAATAACTCGGGGGGGGATGCATCAGCTGGATAAGGCAGGCACTGTTTTATAGCAGAATTTTGAAGAAACCAATTAGGCTTCTGCAGGTCTTATATGTAAAGCTTATAAATATACAAATCATGGTGTTATAATTAAGCATTGTTGTTTCCCCGGTTTTGGGTTTTAAGGGCGTAGTTTTCTGTTTAACTGCCCTCCTTTTAAAGGTCTGGCATGGTGTGGGACATTTTTCTCTTCCCTCTTACCTCCCGAGGAATTCGCGTTCCCGCTCTGGGCCTGCACTTGGGTGTGCGTGCTGCCACTGAAAAGGCTGTGAGCCATAAATAAAAGAACAATATGACCACAAGCACCCCCTGCAGAGGAAGAAGAAAGGCATGAGTAAAATAATATGCCAAAGAAAATCGTAGGCTAGATAATTTATCTACCCCTAATTATTTCTGGGCCAGAATGAGGTATTTCAGATAGTAAGAAAACACTGCCTTTTTTTTTTTTTGTTTCTAGTGATTTCAAGCCACTGGCCTATTACAGTTTTATTCAGATTTTAGTTGATTCATTGTCAAGGAAAAAAATCACCAAAGGTCACTCACAAGCACCACAGAATCCACTGCCTGTGTTTCTGAAGCAGAAAGACTATTTTTTCATGCATTTCTGGTACTTTCAGCCATTCAGACTCCTGTGTCTTGAAAGAAAACATATCTCAGGTGTCATGTTAATCTGACTGGTATGAGATTATGGCTTGCAAATTGCTGATTTTGGATATGGATGCCTGGCCCATTTAAAAGACTTCAGCATAAATAGCAATAATAAACTTACAGTGGCGCAGTCTTTCAGAAGACGAGACAAAAATCTGTGCTTGTTAAAACAAAAAATACCCCAGAAGCAGGAAATTTAATATTATTAATGAAAACAGAAGGAATTATTAGGAGTGTTTTCACACGATAGAGTTCCTCATTGAGGATGTATTACCGTGGGGACTGCACCAAGGGGTCTTGCTGGATCTTTTTTTTTCCCCCAAGTGTGTCTGCAGCACTGTGAACATTCCTCTGCTATAGCCTGTGATGTATTTGTAACATTTGCATGTAATCTGTCAGGCAGGGCCTCTGCTATAGAGCGTGGGAGTTTCGGGCCCGTGGGATTTGTGAGGCTGCAGATGCAGAAGTGGAAGTCAGTCAGATTTGTGGCGTGGACAGGGGTTTCCCCCATGCTGGAACGAGGGAAGAGAAAGCCCTGAGTGTGCTGCAATCCGACTGTGCACAGGCTATTCTCACAAGGTTTCCGTTTTCAGGGTCTGGATGTGTTTTGGCATTGGAGTTCTCCTTTTCAGCCCATCCTCCACAATTTTTCAAGGTTCACCCACAAGTCATAATTACCCAGGGGGACAACAGCACATGGATGCAATGAAATACATTCATAAAAGTGCTTGTTTTTGCACTGATGGGGCTCTGACTGCTTGTTATCTCTGAGCATGATTTAGAGGGACATAAAGGCAGCATCTCAGCCTCACACATTCATAACCCCTTCCATCAAAAAATCTCAAAGCATTTTATGCACAGATGTAACCAGATAATATGTCCTGTTGTCTGTGTGGCATCTCCAACATCAGTCATCATCATTCTAAACCATATGCCAGAGACTAGAGTATTCCCTGAAGTGTTTTACATGGGAGGAATCGTGTAAATAGACTATCTGGCTATCTATGAATGGCTCACAGGATTTCAATCAACTGCACAGTTTTAAAATTGGCATTTAAATCCCTCTTACATCTGTTGTTTAAAATAGCCAACAGCGTGTGGAATACATTCAGTATGAAATATTCATATGAGTATGTTAATAATAATATGCATTATCGGAGTGAAAAATAAGGTGTGTAAACTGCAGTGCTTGTTAGAGTAAATATTTAGAGAAATTAAAGAAGGCACTGTTTACTAGTCAAAAAATAAATAATTTCCCTCCACAGATCATACTGAGATGTTCTCTGGTTTTTGGATATAGAACTTAAACATTCCCAGTTTCCCCCCTGGTGCAGATTGTGGCTTCCAGTGCCCTCCAAGAGCAGACCAAATGGGGTAACTTGCATAGGAAGGTAATAAACTGCACCTGCTTTCTAAATATCAGAGGGTGAAATACCTCCTGGAAAAAGTTTTTTATGGATCATCTGGGCAAGGTCCTAGGTGACAGGTAACTCTGGTTAGGTGTTAGGTAGTTCTGGTTCATTGACAAGCACTGAATTCCAGTTTCAGCCCTAGTCTCTCTCCTCAATACATTTTCCTACCTTCAAACCAATATTGTTTGTGAAGACTCCCTGCCCCTGCTTCCTCTCAGTGAAGCCTTTAAATGAGGTTCGAGGTATGAAGTGCATTAATGTGGGACATGTTGTGTCTCTGACTGTAGAGGATTCTGAGTGCTGGGGAGAGCTGTACCCTCACTCTCAAAACAATGCAGTATTTTTGCTACTGAGCCCTCATAATCTCTTGAACTCCACTTAAAATAATCTTGAGTTTCATATGTTTTTAGATGACCTCGAAAGGCCTCCTTCAACCCAGGCTATCCTATGACTTTATGATTCTGTGTTTCCTTAGGTAGCTCCTGTCCTTTCTGATCCTAAGATGGTGGTTGTTCTTACAGGCTGCAGGTCATGTGCTAGGACAGGCATTAAAAAAAATGCAAAAGCACATGAAGGAATTTAATTCCATCCCACAGGAATGACTGTACTATGCCAGTCATTGTTTTGAAGCATGTTTTAGAAATTTCTGATGACAGCATTGGGATTATACAGTTAATTGTGGAGCAACCATTTTTACAATTTGTGTTTTACCCCACATGGAAAGCTATAATTTACTCCGTGTAATTAGGTTAGGTTTAATTTTGGCGAGACACAGGCCAGCATTATCCTCTGTGATATACTGTAATCCTCACGTTAGGTAGGGTGCCAAGTATTCAGTTTGTTTTGGGAGCCAACAAAATTGCCACTTGTCCAGGGTTGTTCTTGGACAGAACTGTGAAAATGGTAAGATTTTGCTACTTAAACCAGGTTATTGTTAGTCTGACAATGACCTGGAGGTATAGGTATCAGTCATTGAGCATTATGCAAAAGATAAATGGCACTTCATTAGCACAATTATGTATTTAACAGCATATTGGGGCAATGTTGCGAGTCTTGATATCATCAGACACCAAGGCTACTTTCTGTCTTTCATGACCCCAAAATCTCAGTTTCTTTATTTTATTTTCATGCTGTGAAGTACAATGGTCAGAGAGATTACACCACTTCCATATTGCTGTTACATAACTGCATAACAGTTTGTTTATAAAAGATAAATCTAAGTTTAAAAAGCTAAAAAGTATTTTTTCTTTCTACCCTTTCAAATGTCTTGGTTTTTCTGTCTTTCAGGAAGTCCATTTATCAAAGATATTTGAGTATAAAGTTATAGGTTGGTGACTGATGAGGGGCTCATCAAAGCCAATTACATATTAAAATTAATATGTAATTAATATATATATGGACTGTTTTCTGAAATAGTTCTCTTCTGAAATCAGAGTGGAAGGATTCCCTAACACATCTTGTGCCTCACTGAACATAATTAACATCTTAGACACTTATGCTGTTATGTGCTCTGAAATGTCCAATTGAAAACTATCATCCTCTGTTAATGCCTTAGCACTTTTACCACTTATAGGTGCTGTTATTTCTTGGAATCAAAGTTAAACCATAATAGGCTAATGACCTACCTTGATGAGGTGTGATTTTTCACCTCGAGCAAACACACTTTTCCCCTTAAAGATGTTGAGCAGCAGTTGTCTCTGAGAGTTTGCTTCATTTGTTAATTGTCATAGGATGTTTCATTTTCTTCCACAGGAGGTATTTTTGCTTTTCTACAAGAAGACTATGAAATATGTAAGCCCGTGAAGAATGTTTCAATAGTTTTCATACTGATGTGGAAGAAACAGCTGGATCCACATTCCTGGCTGTAAAGCCTGGAATTGCAATTCCCAATTCATCGTGATGGATTGGGTAATTCCACATGAAGGAATTATCTCAGTGTTGGGAAGGGACTGTACAATTGATTACTTTTGTTTGATTATAAATGCCATCCAAAAATAATGCCTGTGCTCAGTCACTGACATGTGTGACCTCTCTTTTCCTTCCAGCCCCTCTGGAAATCTCTTTGTGCTGGCCTGTTTTGGCCATGTGAATTTTCAGGGAGATAGAACATGTATCAGTGATGTTTCTACACGTTTTGGTAAAGAAAATAATAAACATCCATCAGTGGTGGTAGGGAGGGGAGCGATAGAGGTATAATTTTGTGGGGGACAGCAGCTGTGTAGTGGTTAAAATAGAAGGCTGGGAGCCAGGTCTTATCAGTTTATCCTCGGCTCTGCTGTAATCTTCTTCTTATCATTAACCTTGCATTAGTCCTTTCAGTGGCATGCCTCCCTCCCCCAACCCTAAGCAATTTAGGATTGTTGAAGATGGAATTTTGGCCTGTATTTTTGGGTGGAGTGTTCATACCACCTCGGTTTTGGCACCCACTGTATGTAGCCACCATCTCTTCTGCTGTCAGGGGAGAGATGTAGGTGTCACCCTGACTTTCTTTTCATTCTCACCCTGGACTTGGGCACCACAGTTAGGTTTCTAAAGTAAGGACTGTTTAAACTTATTTTTCAGATAACACTTACAATCACAGAATTCTTCCCCATGTTTATACACTTTCTGTAAGTAACTAGTGATTTATTATTATAAATAACAACTGCATTAAAATGGTTATAACTCAGATAGGCTGATGGGTGTTATAAATGAAGCTTTTCTTCTCAACTCTATAAAAGTACAAGGCCCCCGTCATTCCCCCACCAGGCTAAAATGGGTAGATGCTAAAAATATGTTTTTCAAGAAACGTTAATATGCATGACATCCACTCTGTGTCTGTACTACCCAGGCAGTAAACTCTTTAAACAGGGTCTGTCTTCTGTGCTATCTGTGAACAACCTCTAATATACTGGGACCCTGTCTCTAAGAAAGCCTTGATGCTATCAGAGTAACATTAAAAAATGCTGGAAAACATTACCAATTTGTTCTGGGTCTGGAGCAGCTGGCTGGTAATTGCTGTCTTTTGGGGGCTGCTATTTCATGCTCAGAAAGTGCTGGTGACAAGGCAGGAGCCTGACCACTCATCTTGTTCTCTGATTTCTTCTCCCTTTCATCCTCTGCAGTAGCAGATCAAGACTGTGACCGCAGACTGGTGCCTGTGGTACAGAGCTCTTGGGGCTGCTGTCTGTGTGTGCTGGAGCATGCTGATAAAAAAAAGCAACCTCAACAACAACAACAAAGGAGGAAGAATTGTTTTCTTGCCCCCTGTGGAATGGAGACCTGAAGTCAGGCGGGAGGTCCTGGTGTCTGGGGGAGTCAGCATGGCGGAAGGGCTGTGATTGCCTTTGTAATGTAATTGTTGTAATGGCAGGCCAGGGAATTGCAGTGGTTGAGTGAAAAGCTCCAGCTGTTTCTCCTTGTGGTTCTTTGTGTGGTTACAGCAGGAGCTGGGAGCATCCCCATGTGCAGATGGAGCCACGACTGAGAATGTGTCTCAGATGACTTTGTGAGCTCTGTGGGCAGCGATAGACCACAAGGAGCAAGGAAGAGCTGCTCTTTCAGAAAGGCTTCTCCCTCCACAGCATTATGGAAAGTGGTTGGGGAAGGAGGGGAAGAAGGTTATAAACTAGGTTCAGATCTGAACCAGATACAGAGTCACGGGTGCAGAGAAGGGGAGGTGAGAGATGAGTGTGGTAGGCACAGGTCCTGCATGGACTCAGAAGAACTCCAGAACTCCTCTGTATAGATACAGCCAGAAGAGAATATTTCACAGTCCTCAAGGACTCCTTTTTCACTAATATCCTTTTCCGTTGTGTGCTTTCTTTCTTACCAATCATACCATACTCTAGGAGTTATTAAATCTCTCTTCAAGAACTACATGAACCGACTTTGGCAAATGGAATTGTAAAATCCATAGTTCAGCTATAGCTAGATCATTATAATTTTACAAATTTTAAAGTTTGAGGCCGGAAAACTGCCTGGCAGAAAAGGAGCTGGGGGTGTTGGTTGAGAGCCAGCTGAACATGAGCCAAGTGTGTGCCCAAGTGGCCGAGATGACTGGTGGGATCCTGGCCTGGGTCAGCAACAGTGTGGCCAGCAGGACCAGAGTAGTGATTGTCCCCCTGTGCTGGGCACTGCTGAGGCCACATCGCAAATCCTGTGTTCCCTTTTGGGCCCCTCACTTCAGGAAGGACACTGAGGGGCTGGAGTCCAGAGAAGGGCAACGGCACCAGGGAAGAGTCTGCAGTATAAGTCCCATGAGGAGCAACTGAGGGAGCTGGGGGTGGTTAACCTGGAGCAAAGGAGGCTCAGGGAGGACCTTCTCAGTCTCTACAACTCCCTGACTGGAGGATGTAGCCAGATTGGGCTCTTCTCCCATGTAACAAGGATGGGATGGAAGGAGGACAAGGAGGAAATAGCCTCTGGTTGCACCAGGGGATGTTTAAATGGGATATCAGGAAAAACTTCTTCATGGAAAGGTTTGACAGGCATTGGAACAGGCTGCCCAAGGTTGAATCACCATCCCTCGAGACACTTAAAAGATGTAGATGTGGCCCTTAGGGACATGGTTTAGAGGGACTTGGCAGTGTTAGGTTTGTAGCTGGACTCAATCATTCTATGATTCTATGAAATAGAGCTTCTTTCTCTTCTTCTGAGTGACTGTTCCACAGTCAAGCAGATGCCCCTCTTGGGAAGCTTTCACATATGTTTAGTTTAAAAGCTTTCATTTTTTATCTCAGGTTTTTATGTATTAATCCCTTTATCCCCTTTAAAATACCTCGCTTTTCTGAAGTTCCACCTCTCCACCTTACACATTTACCTCTCTAAGGAAATACATTATTCCTTAAATACCAAAGTTTTTAAATCAAGCTCAAGCAATAAACCACAGCATTCTTTATGCAAGAGTACAGAACAGGGATATGTCCATGTTGGCGTCCCAGCAGAGATTGCAGTATTAAGGAGGAATTGGAAGTAAAAGATTTAGTCCAGGTGCTGGTAGCAGCTTATGCACAGCAGTGAATGATTCTCTCAGGGCTGCTGAGAAGTAGGATTGGTTTGTCTGTGCTGTTGGAGCTCAAATGGAACCAGCCTGGAAAATAAACTCTTTCTCATATGTCTGTGCTACCCCATAGTCCTCCTTTTTCTCATTCTGTGGAAGAGAGTTAAGTCTTCCTTGGTTTTAAAGCTGTCATCTCTGATTATGTTCACCTGTTGTTGAAATGTGGGATGCAGCAATAACCAGCAGTTCAGAGCTTTGTCACTGACAGGTAATACAGTGAGCCTGCACATCATCACAGCTTAAAAATGTGAGTTACTGATGCAGCTCTGGACAGAAGCCTCATTTCTTCATTACCCAGCCAGGGCTTTTGTCTGTTGACTGTGGAGCCTCTCCTGTGTTTCAGGAAGCAGGTGGCCTAAAAATGTTCCTTTTGCAAAGCTTACCAAGAGATTCCCAGTGCTGGGCCTGAAGTGAGATCCATGAAAATTTTTGCATGGAAATTCCCATGAAAATGGCCAGAGCTGAAAATACCAAAAAAGCCACCAACACATACTTTTTAATTTTTATTGTCAGGAAATTCCAGTTTTAATACCTCTGGTTATTTTTGGCCCAACTGCAGTTGAAGGCAGTGGGCAGTAAAGTCTTCAGTGCCTGTCACAGAGGGAAGTTCTCTGCCAGTAACATTTTATTTTGTGTTGGTTTTATTGTGGGTTGTTTCGTTTTAGTTTGGAGGGGGGAGGCTAAGGAAAGCAGAGTATTCCTTGGCTATGCACTGCTCTGTTTCTGCTTTTCCATCTTGAGGGGTTCTGTCTGACTGGACCCAAGGAGAGGGGTTTCCTCCATGAGGAAACTTCTTTACTATTTCCAAGTATTCCTGATACATTTTCTTTCACTGAGCCCTTCCAAATAAACTCTAAAGACATTTCCTGTCTTTTCATAACATTAGCACTGTTAAAGCAGTAGGTGATGCTGTTAATATAGGCAGGTTAAAGAATGGTGAGCATGAGATGGAAGGCTCATGGAGGATCTATGAAAAACATTCAAAATTGTATCTAAAATTTATGCCAGGTTTGTGTTAGTGGGATGAGTTCACTGGAGTTTGCTCCTGTCTGCCTCTGGCAGAAAAGAGGGTTCAGAGTGGAGATTGCTAAATTAGATGGTAAAATGATGGTAAAAAAATCAGAATTAGTCAAAATGAAGACTTTGCATCTGAATCTTAATGATTTCAAGTCACCCTTGGGATTCACCTGTCTCAAAGATCCTGAAGCCATAGTTCAGGCCTTGCAAAAAACACAAAACAACCTGAAAAATCAGATATCAGGATATCAAAAAACAGTATTTTTCTCTTTTTTTCCCAAGATTTTAGAGTGTACTTGCACAGAGTTCTTATTCAGAATCACAGATGTTAACAGTTGTTTTTCATTAACAAAAAAACCCCAATATTTTAAAGTAGTGACTTCAAGGTCAAGATCATGTTCAAGGTCCTCCAGAAACATCCCAAATATCACAAGATGGTCTATAAAACTCCATCAGCTGGCAGTGGTAGCTCTCAGATGGCATTTGTGCTAGCCAGTAGGTTAGGCTGTTTTTCCCTGGCCATTGAGGGTTAATACCAGCTGAAACTCTAATGAAACCTGGAGTGTTAATCCACATTAAGGAGACCTGGGGAAAGCAAGCGCCTTAATCCCTCTAATATCCCAGAGATAAAGTTGTTGCTGCCTTCCTACACATGTACCTCATGGACCATTCGTCTGGGCATCAGGTTAACCAGTCAGGATTGCAGAGGACTCCCTAAAACAAGGTACAGAGTGATCTTTGCCTTGTGTTTCCCTTTAAATTCCAGCAAGTATTACAGGAAAACTTGAATGCACCTGAGATAAACTGAAGAGACCTACTTTTAAAGATTGCACTTGCTTTTGTGTGTGTTTATCTGCCATCTACTGCACCTTCAGGCTGTTGAAAAATAAATCCACTCTTTTCCTATTTCCTAAGTTTTCCTGGTTAGGCTCAACAGAACAAATTTTGATTTAACTCCTAGAAAAGCCCAAGATCCACCTGCCACAAGCAACTTGAGTTTGGTCACTCCCTAGACTTCTGCAGCAGGGAAGGACATTGGGGAGCAAATACGACGTGCAAATATGATGTGTATGGGTAAACGCCAGAGTCAGCTCCTAAAGCCGGAGTTCAGAGAGATTTCCTTCATTCATCCATGGGAGAAGGAGAAGGCCTCATTATAATTGTTCAAGCCTGACTGGATTACATCACTTTCCCCCTCATTTCACTCCCTCCCCACTTGCCTCCCTCCATTTATTTACACCCCTTGTTCAGCAGCGGTGTGGAGTGGGGGCTGCCTTAATGATGGATGCTGATCGCTTCATTCCCCACTGCCCCCCCAGCGCCTCCCCCAGTGCTTTGAAGTGTGCTCAGGTCTCAGGCTCCAGTTCAGAGGTCACTTTGTTTATTTATGCAAAGCTGGCTCATCTGTGAAATGGGGCTTTCAAGGCCTCTGACATCAAAGAGTCCAAAGCTGGTCCCATCAAGTCAGAGCAGGGACGAGCCTTGCATTATAACAAATTGAAGCAACTTCGTGAATCATGGGGAAATATGATGGCTAGATTTTTGCTTCAAAAATTGGGCTGTTGTTTTGACTTGTGGTTGGATGCTCAGCACATGGTATTGGCCTGAAAACCAGTCATACCCATTCGGCTAAAACATGAAGCCTTCATAGAGAGCCTGTGGGTAAATAAAATTTGATCCTGACTTGGTAACAGTCTGAATATTTCCCATCAGTTGCTCTCAGCGCTGGACCGTTATGCAGAATTTTCCATTTGCCTTAACTTTTAAGAGGGAATGGAACACTTCTGCTATGGTAATAAACAGTAACTATATCCCACTGATGTGGCAGCCTTTGTCCCATAGGCTCCTCAATGGGCTTTGTCAGTTGATGGAGTTACATACAGAAATCCCTTTTCTGCAGAAATCCAGCCTGCTTTGGGACACCACACACTTGCCCAGCACCACCAGCATCTCAGTCCTGTGGCATCTCAGCCCTAAAAGCCAGCTTGGAATGAGATCCTGAAGCAAGGGAGAGGCAGTGGCTGGAGAGCAGCTGAGGGTGATGCCACTGGGGTGACATTCCTGAAGAGTGGGCTGATGCCTCTGTGTCCATCCTGGCCCCATTTTGTATGGCCACGTATGGTTTTTGAGGGGGTAGGGCCTACAGGAGTTTGTCCCATGTCTCCAAGCCTGTCACCTGACATGATATTGGAGCCTTGCCCTTCAGATTTCTCAACCAGCCAGCATGCTCTGTAACACCATGGAGCCAAATTGTACATTAAGGACACCTAAATCATGTGTATGTTTTCTTAGCATCAGATACTCGTGACATACAATTAGTCAGTGATTGCTTTTCGAGGCAGGTTTTCCACTTCATCTTCCAACTGGCTGCTGTCCTAAGCGTGTGATACTGTCCAAGAAGTCCAGTGCAGGATGACCTTCCAATATAGGTCACAGAAAAGGGAGCTTGTGGGAAACTTCAGCAGTTCATCCTTCTTAGCACTGCCTCTCATGGTAATCTGCTGGCAGCAAATCTGGCAGTGCTGCCTAGGCAGTCCCTGGTGCCCTTTGCCTGCAGGCTGATTTTCTGTATGTACTCATCACCCCGAGCTGCCCAACCTCTGTGGGGAGCTGACAAGAGCATGAATAAGCAATCGGCTTATTAGGTCATTTCTTGAATATAGCTAAGAGTCGTGATCTCTGCTACTAACTCATCATTTTATATGCTGGTCATATATATCTGAATGTGGCTTGTTTCTCCAGGTCCTTTCTCTGTCTAATAAGAATACTGCCAGGCCAGTTGTGTTTGTGAAGGTTGGGGTGAAATCCAAACAGCAGATCTTCAGATCTGACACTACTAACCAGGCTTCAGACTGCAGGTTTGGGCTGAAGCAGATTGCTCTGAACTTTCAGGAAATTTAGCTTTGCTTTCAGCATCAGAGACCCTGTAAAATACTATAAAAGTGTTTCTCTACCCTTGGAAACCGCTCGATATTAAGTTGAAAAAATAAGGAAGTTCTTCAAAACAGGGAGAGATATTCTTTCCATGCAGC
This sequence comes from Erpornis zantholeuca, assembly GCA_013400515.1. Classification (NCBI taxonomy): domain Eukaryota; kingdom Metazoa; phylum Chordata; class Aves; order Passeriformes; family Timaliidae; genus Erpornis; species Erpornis zantholeuca. The sequence goes on from VZTN01000489.1 coordinate 583,547, forward strand.
CACAGTACTGACTTTGGTTGAAGGTGGAAGTCAAATATTGATGATGTCTGAATTAGGCAATGGCCTTCCATGCTCAGAGTGTTCCTGAGATATCTGTCTCCCAAAGTAATAAGCAGCTCTTTTTTGGTTCTCTGAGACTACACGTCAGAACTTGACATTCACCCAAGGTGCAAGAGGGGAGATTCAAATCCTTCTCTGAGAGCAGCAGAAAAGAATCCTGACCCTGTGTCATTCACATCCCAGGTTAGCACTTTATCCCTGTATCACTGGCTACTCTGCTGCCTCACTCATCTTTTTCAGTTCAGCTGGAGACTCACAGCCTTCAGGGAGCCTTCCCCAAAGGAGCTTCATGGGGATGGCACGAACCAACTCTTTTGTACAGCTCTTGAGTGTGAGTTTGTTCAGATACAAGGCAGGTAGGAGCCCAGTTCACATTGCACCTGGAAGGGTCTGCTGGAACATCTCTCACCCCATGGGCAGCTCTGGGCATGGGTAGGAGCAGTTTTGCTCTACAAGAGTTTCTGTGTTTGTGGCATTTCCCCCCCCTCAAGACTTCAGCTATTGTTGTTAACATTACCAAATTCCCAACACAAGTGGAAGGAGTTCCAGTGTATCTAAACCAACATGCTTCAATGCATGCACTTATTTATTTCAGCCTTGCTCCTCCACCAAATCATCTATTCCATCAGCTCAGCATGTTGGCATAAGTTATTCTGATCTGTTCCCCCCAGAATGTTGTTTTCTGGGTTTGGTAGGCGATTCCACAGGTTTGTGATTTGTTGGGATAACAACTGACAATGCATCTCTTCAAAGGATCAAACAGATTCAGAGCAGTTTTCCTTACATCAAAAGCTTGGCAGCAAGTCAAGAGGTGTGGAGTCCACAGTCAGTGGTTGTTTGTTGGCAGGAGGAGGGCACAGGGGCTGACTTACTGTAACATGAGGCAGCAGGCGAGGGAGATACCCCACTCTTTGTACATCACACTGAGCAGGATCAAGGTATAATTGACAGAACATCACCACTTAAACATCTTAACCACTTTTATGATATTCAGCAGCTAACAATGAACAGGAATCCCACATCTCTGACCACAGTTTTTCTTCTCCATTACCCAATACATTTTTCTAATTATGCTGAGGGATTTACTATGTTCTCTGTCAAACAGCATCCAGGAGTTCATTCGTGACACTGTGGATATTTATGAGAAAAAAACTGTACAAGTGCCAGGAGATAGTCAATTTGGCATTTTGACTGAAAGGAGACTATGTCATATGCAAGCCATGGTGTATAATGTGTATTTTTGTATTCCCTGCATTTGGTTTGCCAAGGTTGTAAAAATAAACTTGCAAAGTGCAGCACGTGGGGCACTGGCGTCCTCCGTAGCGCAGGCTGCAGGCAGAGCAGGGATGGTGCCCTGGCACTCCGGCTCTGTGTGAGACCTGGTGTTTCCTGAGTGGGACCTGTTTCACCCTGCTGCCCGGTGGTTTGGGCTGGGAGGTGGCCAGGGCACCCAGGAAAGGCTCAGGGTGTCCAGGCATGGACAGAGGGTGGCGGGAGGTGGGATGGGGCAGGCAGCTGGAGGAGCTGCTGAGGTATGAGCACAGCGCTGCTGCCCAGAGAGTTTTCTTTTCCCCTCGAAGTGACAGCTGTACATAGCTCCAGGAGAAACCGTGCTGAGGTAGCCAAAAGGAGAAGAGAAAAATCTCTCAGGGTCGAGGAGGGACAAACTCATGTGGCACTGCAGCCTCTCTGCTTAAGGGACAAGGCTAATGAGAGCAGAGCATCTGTTGGCACATGATGCCCTGCGCTGAAGAGATGGGATGATTTTCCAAAATAGCAGAATCTGGAGTGAGGATGGGGTTAAAGACACATTCTTCTCTCTCAAAGACTGCACACAAAACACTGTTTTAAGCACAACCCAACTTCTCAAACAACTGTAAAGAAGTTTTCCTATTTGTACCTTTTCGGGGGAGCATGCTTATATATAAGCTGAGTTCAGTTTTTCTTCTCTGTTGCAGAGATTACAGAAATAATTTTATTCTCTTCTGCTCACAAGGCTTTTTTCTTACAAGTTTTAAGAGTTGAGCATTTGGAGGGATTCCTTCCTTAAATCAGGTGTTTCCACTTCTTTTTATTTCTTCGGGTTTTTTACACCACTGTGTTCCTCATTGAGGCGAACTTTTTCCCAGCCTTCACCTGACCTGTCTCTGAAAATCAAATTTCACCCACTTCAGTGCACTTTACCTAGGAGCTAAGGAGCTCTTGGTCGAGATTGTCACTTTAAATCCAGCTACCCTGTGGGGCTGTGCCACCTTGTAGAGCACAGAAGTAATCTTAGAAGAGAATGTATTTTGCTTTACCATCATGTGAGGGTGCCCAGAGTGCCTCAGATGCAGCTCCCTCCTGGTGTGAGCCATTGCTATATGAGAGGCTGCCCAAAGTTGAGCACTTGAGCAGTAGAGGTCACAAGATGGAGGAGGAAACACTTCACATGTGGGCACTGCAGAGGTGAGGCCACCAGTATCACCTAGTTGTAGAAGGAGGCTCAGGGCACTGTCCTGCTCCCTTGGCCCTCCTGGAGACCTCACAGGTGGCCATATCACCCTGCCAATTTGAGGTGAGGGCTGCTGGAGAGATGGGGGTTTCACCTTGTGGATATTTCTATTTCTCCAGGGCAGAGCTGAGATTTTGGTACTGCTGTGTAGTAGTGACAGAGACAACAAGAGTGATGGTGACAACAAGAGTGGTGTGTTGATATAGGGGGATAGGGGTCTTAATTGAAAAGAAATATCCACAAGCAGCTTTTAAAATTGTTTTTTCCAGCCATAAATTTGCATTCAATATCCCTTGGGAGCTCATTTGACCCCAGACCTGCTTGCTTTTCTGATTTTGTATGGAAGCTGAAAGGTGAATTAGTGGCCACAGTTGTGCTGCTTGTGCTCTATATGACTGATCACATAAATCTTCCCCCACCTCCTAGGTTTAATTATCTCTAATTTTGATTTATACCATTATTTGCATAGATGGTACCACAGATAAGCTCCTCCTAGGGAACAGCAACCTGTAAACATAAACAAAGAGGTTTTTGTCAGCTATTAATGGCAACATTGATTAAACTCCCATTGATTTGGTAGCCTGCTGCAAAGCTCATAGAGCAGAAAACTAAATTGTTCATCAAGCTGTCCAGGATGTAGGTGCCAGGATGTGGATGCCTACTGTATATTGAGTTTATTTCAGCTTTCTAAAGCTCCACTTTGCTTTTCGTCTACCGTCACAGAGTGGTATCTCTGGGGAGAGGAGGGAACTGATATGGGGAAAGATAGATACCCCCATCCATGTTGTCATCCTGTTGTGCTGCAGTAGACCTTCTTAACATCTTCCCTTTCTTTTCCTTCACAGATGATACCAGCTCAGGAAAGGACAGCCAGGTGCCTGAGGGCTCCAATGGAGAATATGAAGATCACTCTGGGAAGCAGTGGGGTAAGAAGCAGAGTGTGTTTCGTGGTTTTCCTCCGTTCTTGGTTCAGCACTGTTCTCGTGGCACATTTCTCACTTGCTGAAGGAGAGGAAAGGAAGAGCGACTGGAGTGAGTTCTCCCTGCATATGGTCAAATAATAAACAGAGTGTCAGCTGAATGTGTTGGTGTGGATGGATCCCATCCAAGGGTCCTGCAAAATGCAGCCTGTGGTCGGCCCTAGGCCCCCTGCCATTTACCCCAGCGTGGTTCTCCCTTGTATTTGTTTTTCTGGGCAGTGACTTTCTTTTGCATGTGCAGCTATTACAGCTTTCATAGACTCCCTATAAAAAGCATATTGACTTTTACAGCAATATTTCCAAAAGTCTTCAGTGCCAACATAACATTGCTCCCACTGAAGGCAAATGGGAGGTCTGACTTCACATCAGGAGAGTTACCACTAAGCCAAGATGAGTATTTTTTAAGATCACCCTCTCTTTTAGACACCTGCCTGAACCTCTCCAAGCCCTGAACTGTTCAGGCAGAAGATATTTTTGCTTTTGCAGAGCTCTGGGGAACTGCTAAAATCTCACTTGGACCAGGCTCTGAATCGCCACAGGGCTTGCAGGGCCAGTTTGGTCCAAGCACTCCTTGAAGGACAAAAGGTTGTCAGGCTGATGCCAAACAGCTTTTGGCCATTACTGACAGGAGTGTGATGTGGGTTTATGAGCTTGGTGGATGAAGCACAGCATTTCCGTTGTGCAGTACATCCCTCTCTTTAATTTTATAATAGAGATGGCTTTGTACCACATTTGTGGCCAGGGAGAACCTCACAGTAGTGGTAGGGGTGGAACCTGACAGGTTTTTGCCATATGAGTCCCTACCACTTAAGCTGAGGCCACTTTTCTTCAGGAACTGGCAAACAGGGGATGTGGTGTGCTGTGATGTAGTCCAGGCTACACTTGAATTACGTATTTATCTCAGACTGAGTTTGTCTGGGGAGAAAAAGGTAACCTCCACTCATTCTGGAAAGGGTTTGACAACATTTTAGAGCTGGAGAAAGGGTGCTTAGACAAACTGCAGGTCAGAAGGATTTCAGGAGGGGTTCAGCAGCTAGGACAAAGCTGCCATCTCTCCACTCTTCATTACCATAGTGCTCCTGGTGGAGCAGCTGGATAATGGATCAATACAATGACACAACAACAGTATTATAAAGAAAAGATGTAAGCCCTGCTAAAATTATTAGGCACTGACAGTCTCATATCAGATTGTATCTTACTCCACTGGTCTGGTCCAGTCCATTGTGCTGCAGAGTGTTCCTGAACCTCTGTTTTTTCCCCTGTCCCTCCCTCCTGTCTCCTCTCCTCTTGTCCAGCAGAGAAATGCCTGGGGCTGGCCACACACCCACCTAAGCCCTCTCCATCCAGCACTGTTCACCAGTAAATGGCTGGTGTGAGCTGATATGGAGGGAGGGTCAGTGTGTGGTCAGTGTGTGTGGAGGGAGGGTCAGACTGCAGGTCTCAGGAGGATGATGGGTGAAGAAGAGTTTGTCTGTCACAGTCCTGGGCCCTTGGAGAAGTGTGAGGGAGAGGAGAAGCATGGTGAAACAAAAGCTCCACTTTGCTTTCCATCTACCTTCACAGAGTGGTATCTCTGGGGAGAGGAGGGAACTGATATGGGGAAAGATAGATACCCCCATCCATGTCTTCCCACAACTGACTGAGCTCTTAACCAAAATACTTGAAAGTATTTCAATACTTAGTCCTGTTGTGATGCTTTTTTGTAATTATCACAAAAGCCAGAAGTGGTAATGACTGTCACTACATGGAATTAATGGTGGTGGATCACAGAAAACAATATTTTTCAGATAATCACCTCACTTTTTGTGAGCAACATCTGACAGGAGCCTTGGGGACTGATCCATGCCTCTCAAGGTGTCCCACAGGGAGAGGACACCACTGAATTCCTTCGCAGATCTTTGTGCTGACAGGCTTCCATTGCATTTAATTTTCATTAGCTTTGGATAAATCATCATAGTAAACAGCATTTCAGCCAGAAACCCATACACAACACTGTCTCTTTGTCCCCATCCACTTGTGTTTTCCCTTGCTCTTGAGTGTGACATAATTTATACTGTACAAATGTGTGGTTCATGTTTATGAAGCAAATGCCAAGTGATGTGGAGGAGAACAAACATGTGAACAACAGAAGCACTTTGTAATGGCCTTTGCTGGCACTCCAACAAGCAAAACTTCTGTAAATGGAACAGATTTGGGAACAGACATTTAGCATCAACTCAAAAGAGACCTTTTCTGCTTGTCTCTCACAGTGCTGCTTCTCCTCTTTCTCCTTTGTGCTTGCTGAGTCTCTTTTTCTCTCTAATGTGTGTGTCTCTCTCTCTTTCTCCTGTTAACTGGCTTTTCTAAACTTGTCCAATTCAGGCTTTTGTCAAGGAAACATTCAGGACTGTGTAAATGGGATCTGGTTTCAGCATATTGCACACAGCCTGGAGCAGCTTTTGAGACCACATAATCACTTAACCTTTTTTAAACAGAGAAGAAAGGCAGAGAGAGCCAAAGAAGTGTAGCTTTACCTGTAGTTTGGTATTGGGGCAACCATGTACGAGGAGTGAATACAAAACTGCAGACAGACTCATGGGAGTCACAGTGGGAGGAAAACCAGAAATGTTAAAGACCTGCGTTTTTGGGTGGAAAGAGTTTCTGGCTTACAATAATGCCCTTACTGAGCAGGGACTCCACCAAGTCCTTCTGAGAGCTCAGAGTCACTCACTTGACCTTGCAGTCTGCTGGGAAACTGTGACTGTTCTGGCTCCAACTTGCTCTTTGGTATGTTAGTCTCAGCTCAGGAATCCTATCCATGAGGATCTCCCCTCTTCTTGGACCTGGAGTTCCTGGTCTCGGAGTAAATTACTGCCATATTAGAGAGTAACTGTTCAGACCCATTGCATGGGTGATTCCTGACCTCCCCATGAGCCTTGCAGACATTTTCTCCATTTCCACAGTGACAGCCCTTATCAGCACGTCTCCCTTGGCTCAGACTGAAATAAGGAATGTCATTGCCCACAGTGTGCAGCTCTGACAGGCTTCATTGTCAGGGAGGGGGATTGTCCTTGCTGGGAGGGGGCCTCCTGCAGCAGACCCCAAAGGGAACACCCAGCAATCCAGGCACCACGACCTGTGGAGGGGGTTAGTATGTCACACTTGCTGCTCAGCTGTCACGGCAGAGATTTCCAGTGCCGGAGTTACTCCGGTTCATTGGATTACACATGAAAGCCTCTGCATGGAGAGCAAAGCATTTCTGAGCAGGAGTTTGAAATAACATGAAATGGCTGGGACCCAAATTGACAGCCAAGGGGGCAAGGGAAGGCTGTGGAGACAGATGGTTTCCCCTATGGAAAAGCACTCTGCAGAGAGGGGTATGCCAAAGGGCATCCTCTTCCAAGAGGGAGGCATGTTGGCCAAGGCTGCAAGGGGGTGAGGACTAAGGGATATGCTCACAAACCTCAGAGGGCAATGGCTGCCATTCCCCAGTGTTTGGAGATAGGAAGCTGCAGATCAGCCTCTTCCATTCAGGAAAGCACATAATGCACATCCCAGAGCTTCTGGCCCTCAGCCCTGGGCAGTGGGGTTGGCTGTCAGGTAGAGAGTCCCACCAGGCCATTCCTGTAGCTGCCCAAAGAATCCCTAGATCTGCTTAAAAAGCATGTAGATGTGCTGCTTAGGGATGTGGTTTAGTGGTGGAGCTGGAAGTGTTAGAGTAATGGTTGAACTCAAAAATCTTAGAGGTCTTTTCCAACTTCAACAATTCTATGATGTGGGCTTAGTTAGGAGTGCCCCTGGACTGGCACTGTGTAGTTAAAGCAACTGTGAGAAGTTGTCTTCTAAATTCTTCATTAAATTTAAAAATGTCTTTTAAATTCTTCATTAAATTTCAGATTTTGCCAGGCAAGGACCTTGCATTTCTCTAAGTTTTTTGTCTCTGCTCTTAGAAATATTTCTTTGGTAAGACGATTGGCTTACCCCACAGTTCTGTCCACCAGCAGCTATTGCTTCAGATTTTCGAGTTTTGGGATGGACTGGCATGGGGTATCCTCTAATAACAAACTCGTAGAGTTTTATTAGATCTTTCCATTTCTTTGTTTGCTTCTTTGGACCATTTAACATGAAGGCTTTATAAATTGGAGCTGAATGAATTGCATACATTTAAGTCCAGATCAATGTACCAAAAGTCTGTCACCCTTCTAAGACTTTGTTATGTATTGAAAAGATGCTGACTCTTCTTTAGTCCCAGTAAAGTCACTAAGGGGCAAAACATCTTCAGAAAATGAAGCTTCATGTGACAAGCAAAACATTGAGAAAATGGTCAGCCTGGCAGGAATCTGAGCCTTTTTCCTTTGGTCTTGGCTAAGGACTTTATGGAATATGGTAACAATTACAGTGTGATTATGGGACCACATTTTGCCTTCAGCTGCAATAGTGTGATTTTGGTATTATTTTGTGAGATGGTCTGGTGCAATTGCCTTACAGACACAGAAATTCCAGGGTTGTGCTATGCAGAAGGTTAATGCAGTGGCCAGAGCAGTCCAGTAGACACTGAGATGCATCGGGCTGGGTGGTGAATCCCTTCTAAGGAAAGCAGTTTGAGCTGATATGAGGGAGAGTGATACACTGGTCTGTACAGGGCTGCCTCTGGAGCAAATTTGGCCATAAGACTTGGCAACAGTTTCCTTCTTTGCTCATGTCCTGTGCTCACCACAGTCCCTTCTGATGCCTTTTGCAGCCCGGCCCAGGTTCACTCAGCCTGCCAAGATGAGACGGAGAGTGATCGCCCGCCCCGTTGGCAGCTCCATCCGCCTCAAGTGCGTGGCCAGCGGCAACCCCAGGCCTGACATCACGTGGCTGAAGGACAACAAGCCCCTCAGCCCCCAGGAGATTGGGGAGAACAAGAAGAAGAAGTGGACGTTGAACCTGAAGAACCTGAAGCCGGAGGACAGCGGGAAGTACACCTGCCGGGTGTTTAACAAAGTTGGAGAAATCAATGCAACGTACAAAGTTGAAGTGATCCGTAAGTGATCCCAGCCTCTGGGAGGGAGAGCAGAGAGGGGACTTTGAGAAGGGGGCGAGCTCAGTCACAACAGTGTAATGGCAAGGGTGCAGTGGTGATGGCTGGACACGGAAACAGGGAAATGCTAAGAACATCACAGGAAACATTACTGAAACTCTAGAATGAACCTGAAACCTGGGCAAGACAGAGCAGCAACAAGGCAATTTAGGAGCTGAAATGAGGACAGGTACTTGGGAAACAATCATCTCCACAGGCACCTGTGGAAGTTCACCATTGCCCAGTTCAGTCTTCTACGAGAGAGTCAATTCAAGGACAGAGAGCTAACAGAGAAAGCCCTTTCAAGTACCATGGAGGAGCAGGGGAAATAGCTAGGATAGTCCAGATTAGTATGTCAGAATGGGTGAAACCAGTCAATTCAACATTTAATCTAGAAGTCTCTGAAGAGAATTAGCAGAAATCCGATGCCTACAGTGACTAGCCAGACAAGGCTTTAGGGCCAAATTCTAAAAAATATTTGGTCATCTGAAGGTCCAGGCAGGTACAAATGAGTTACTAAAACAAACCCCAAAACACCCACTAGGGTCCTGTCTGTATCTTTAGATGCCTACATAGCTTTAAAGATTCAGTCCTTAGAAGATGAGCTGTGGTAGATTACCTTGCATTGTGGTGAGGTAAATTGCTCTTCTTACTATCTAGCTATTCTGATTCTTCCTCTCTAATCTCCTGTTTCCCCTATTATTGCTGAGGATAATTATAACTCAAATCCTGCCTAAGTTTACCAGAGAAGAGCTCTTTATTTTTAAATCATTGTGCTTTGCCTATGACATCATCATAAGTTGTCATGGAGATGATGACAGAGTAGCCAACTCAAGAAAGAGGAGAAGATGAGCTGAGTGGAGGCAAGATTGAATAACCTTCATTAATGAGGAGCAGGGGCATGCAGGGCTATTTCCAGCCACTTGAAAAGCATGTTGTTTGTCTCTGCATTCATTTTAGCATGAGAAAGTTTATCCCAGTGTGAAATGGTTCTTAAAGGTAAAGATCTGTTCTCTGATAAGTCCTTTCTCTAGAATCACAGGAATTAAAAGCACATGTGGAAAGCTCTGTTGGGCTCTGAAGGCACAAACCTGCTGGACATCTGGGATTGATAAAGATGCAGCTGTGTGGAGACAGTAAAAACATGTGTTTACACTAAAACCAGGAGCAGAGGCAGGGAAATGAATCAAGCCCCATCCTAATGGCAGCTGTGGCATTTTCACTTCATCAAAACCAGACAGCACCAGGAACAAACCCCTTTCTGTGTCCCTGTTTATCTTGGTTTTTATCAACTTAAAGATGTATGTAACCTTTGTTTTCATTAGCTTTTGCTGGCTAGGAGTGAAAACAGTAAGCAAAGCTGGAACCAGAGTCCAGGAGATAAGGGCATTAAGCAGTTTTCAGACATCTTTCTATTTTTAACATCATTCTGTGGAGCATTACAGGTTTTATTCAATTTCCTCCTTTTTCCCCCCACCCCTGAGCCTCCCCTCCTAAGTCCTGCTTATCTGAGACTCAGTCTCCCCGGCTCTGATTGCTGCTCACAGTCCCAAGGCAAAGCCTACAGGGACTACTGTAGTATTTTTGTTTCCCAAGCACATCTTTAGAGCCCTCATTATTGAATGTATCCCAAGTTTTTGAAAGAGGGTCCATTGTTCCTTCCTCTCACTCCAAAGCCAGTGCTGGTGGGAGCTGTTTTGTTATGTGCTCAATCCAGCAGTGTTTGCCATCAAAAGGAGCTGATTGCCAGCAGTTACCACCCACTGTGATACCATAATTTCTCCTGTGCCTAGGATAGAGGTTTGCAGTACCTCCTTGTCTGGAAACTGTGACTGATTTATCTGATCGTAACACCAAAAGAAAATCCAAACATTCCTCAGAATGAGGCATACATTTTTCCTTTCACTTTATGTGGTGTTGACACAGCCTTAGACTTACGATCATGCTGGAAAGGATGGTCTTGTGAAGCTCTTCAGTTTGATTTCCTTTCCTTCCATCCTGTTTCCTGCCTTACCTGAGACTTGAGGCAAAAATAATTTGTGAAAAATGAAAGATTTTGTTATTGGCTAGAAAAGCAAAATTGTTCTGATCTTATCCTCCACAAAAAGTTTTCTCCATAGTGAATGTGGTGATGATTTTACCAAAGAAAGGAATGATAAAAGCAGGGAGGTGAGAATAAAGTGAAAGTCTTCCTCGCTGGTAGTGCCTGTGGTCTCAGCTCTTCCAGCAGTTGATGACATGGCATGGGACTGCTCCCAGTAGAGTTTGGTCCCCATGAATAGCTACCAGGCCCAGCTTGAGAGGTGACAAGTATCTCCTGAAGGGACTTCCAGACCAAAGATGAGAATATTCACAGCCTCCTGTGAAAGAAGGGGTCTTTTCCCATCAGATTTTGTCTCTCCATAGGGAACATTTGAGAAGGCCAGAGGAGGAAAGAATATGTCTCACCCAATTCTCACTATCCCCAGACTGGGGTAGCCACACTAGTTCTCATGTGGGTTCTTAACAGATAAGTGTTTGTAAATAATCTAGTAAAAACTTGAGCTTGTGTCTGAGAACACATAAAGGCTCTGTCTTATTCACCTGTAAATAGACATGTAAATGTCATGGTTGTAAGAGACACAGCATCACAGAGTTGTTCAGTGTGCAGGAGAGAGGGATGAAGAAAGTCTTCCAAAATATAAAGGCTCAGAGGGAACCCATACTTTACTCCATTCTGAAGCAGGTAGAAAAGGAACTTCCTTTGTTGTCATGGAGATGATGATTCATGTTCTAAACAGGAAGATTCAGGTTGAACATGAGAACAGACTTGGTAAGCCTCAGACAATGGAGGAGTTGTCTGGAAAGACTGGAGAGCTTCTACCATTGGAGGCTTTGGGAGAGGCTGGGCAAATGTTTGCAGAAGTCTCAGCCTGCCTTGGGGCAGGGAGTTGGACTAGACTGTGATTTTGCATCCCTTCTGCACCTTTGTGCTGTGTTTCTGCAACTGCGAGTTACTGAGATTGGCAAACGCCTTTCCTCATGGAGCCCCCTGTGTTTCTGTGCAGAGAGGACGAGGTCCAAGCCCATCCTGACGGGGACACACCCTGTCAACACCACGGTGGACTACGGTGGGACCACATCCTTCCAGTGCAAAGTGCGCAGCGACGTCAAACCCGTCATCCAGTGGCTGAAGAGGGTGGAGTACGGCACGGAGAGCAAGTACAACTCCACCATCGATGTCGGGGGGCAGAAGTTCGTCGTGCTGCCCACCGGGGAGGTCTGGTCCCGCCCAGATGGCTCCTACCTGAACAAACTGATGATTACTCGAGCCAAGGAGGAGGATGCGGGGATGTACATTTGCCTTGGGGCAAACACCATGGGCTACAGCTTCCGCAGCGCTTTTCTCACAGTCCTGCCAGGTGAGTTGTGACATTTTTACCTGACTCTACCAATAGCCTGCATCATGGTGTTTATCAATTCAGCTGCTGGTGCCCATTGGCTCCCTGGCCCTCTGTGGTGCTGTGCTGATTTAGGTTAGCCCAGTTCTGATGAGAATGAATGGGGGACTAAATCAGCCCTGATGTAAATCAGTTCCTGCTGAAATCCTGTTGATGATATTTCCTTTTCTCCCTTCATGGGGAATAATCACAGAATCACAGAATGGGTCATGTTGGAAGGGACCACAGCAGGTCATCTGGTCCAGCCTTCCTGCTCAAGCAGAATCAGTCCAGAGCACATGGCACAGGATTGTGTCGGAATGGTTCTGGAATATCTCCAGTGACGGAGACTCCAAACCCTCTCTGGGCAATCTGTTCAGTGCTCAGTCATGGCACAGTAAAGAAGTTCTTCCTCATGTTCAGGTGGAACTTCCTGGGCATCAGTTTCAACCCTCTCTTCTTGTCCTTTGCTCAGCATTATGGTGCAGAACCTGGTCTGTGCTCTTGACACCTCCCTGCAGATATTTACAGACACTGATGAGGTCCCCTCTCTGTTTTCCAGGTGAAATAAATTGAATTATCTGCTCCTGTATGAAAGAGGAGCAAGCTGGGAAAAGATACTGCAGTTGGAGACACTAAACCACTTCAGTGATAGGCTGCAGGATGGGAGAGGGAAACTGAATAACAGCACAGTTTGCAACCTCGTTCCCTAACATTTCCCCTTTCTCTTGCCCTTATTTATATTGCTGTTACTGGTAAAAGGAAACAATGATACAGGCCCATAAAATGAGAGAAGAATAAAAACTGTCCGGGTCACAGGGAAATGAAATGAATGAGTGTGAAAACCAGAATGATTGATTAGCTAAATTCTTACCCAGTGGTCCCCTGGGGCCCCTGTACCAAACTCACAGCTGCTGCCTTTTCTCCCCAGACCTCAGAGCTGGTGGCCACATCCAACTGAGACTATCAAATGTGTTTGAGACACACCATCCTTGCCTGGTCATTTTCTCCTTTGTCTTCTGACTATGCAGTTCTATCCTGATTTTTTTTTTATTTAGGACTGACTGAAAGACCTGTCAATACCAAGGGAAAACTGCATGGGTGGGATATAACTTAAAGCCTCTGGGAGTTCCTGAGCTATGAGAGTCTGATCCAGCTCCCACTGAAATCGGGGGGGACTTTCCATGGATTTCAGTGGGACTGTAGTGAGGCCTCATGGCAGAACCAGAGCCTGTTGTTATTGGCAGTGATGGAGAAGGAGAGCCCAGCTTGCCCTAAGATGCAAAGATGTGGCTGTAAAGCCATGAGTTAAAAAAGACCATTTTGCGTGTAAATCTACCAGATTTGACATAGACAGCTCCGAGGAACATGGATGAATAGCAAAACACTTTTGTTCCAGCCCAGCATAGGATTTCTACCAACCAACATGAAGACTTCAGCTGATGGGTCAGTTCTCTGATCCTGTCATGTTTTTAATGGAGAGCTGGACCAGACTCCCGTTACAGCCTTAATTATTCTGTAATTTCCAGGGTTGGTGAATCAAAATTTCTCCTATTGAGGTCAAAGTATAGGTCCTCCTAACTTCAGAGAGACCACATGGTATATATTTAACATTTCAAACTACCCATAGGATTATTTGCCAAGGAGAGAAAAAGACATTAGTGTCTTAAAGGAGTTTAGCTTAAAAGTTAAGTGATACATGTTTGAATATAGCATATTGAATGATTTAGAGAGCCGGTGGTTTTTGAAGTTTCCTAGGTGTCTCCCTCCAAGCTGAATTCTGTGCCTGGGTATGTTTCAAGGCATTGTATATTCCAGCTGGTAGCTATCTAGACAAGGATTTTCATAGCTAGAATTCTATCCCAGGACTCCTTTTGGGTCTATAAATCAGGAGATCAGACTGAGAAACTGGAGAGGCCCTCCAGGGATGTACAGACTGCCAACAGCACAGAGATAAAGGAGGAGGTAGTTGTGAAAGATGATGTCTAAAGCATCTTACCTCCTCCAGTAGCTGAATTTACTGCCCTTGAAAAGCCAACAGAAGCTTCAAAGGGCCTGGTGGAGGTAGAGCTCATTTGGTGTAGGAAGCTGGGGACACACTTAAGTGCTGAGTGAACTTTCAGTTCTTCATGACTTGGGCACCAAGCTGGGCCACCAGCTCACCAAATTTTCCCCATCCTTCAGCCTTCCTCCCAGCCACACAAGAAACTCAAGACAACACCTCCAAAACCACATTCATGCTCCTTGCCATGGTGCAGTATTGTTGGGTAGCTCCAGGATTGCTAGACTGGAGTGCTAGAGAGTGTCTGAAGCCCTTGCAGGCAGAGCTACAGCTGGCAGAGGTGGATGGGCAGCGTGCTGTGGCTCTCTGCAACCTGGTTATGCCTCCTAGGCTACTGACAGTGAGGTTTTACTGACATGTCCTGTGTTGTGTCCTTCAGTCTGGGCAGCAAAGCCCACTCCATAACAGAGTTAGTGTTAGGAAACTCTCTCAGGCTGGCTCTAGTGTGCATCCATTAAAGCTTGGATAAGAGAGTTATAAAATCCCCCAAAGACTCCCCTCCTGACCCCTACACGAGAGAAAATGAGTTGCTTGTCCTTCCAGGAGCACTGGAAAGCAAAGCAGTTACCAAACATCATGCACTGGCTTGATTTCTCCCTTGTTGCTGGGTCTGGCAGGGTTGCCAGACAGCCTTTACAACAGCCAGCCCAAGTGTGACATCTGTTTTGAATCCACTTTGCCTGCATTCAATTAACTCTTTCTGTCTCTCTCCCGCCACCGTGTCCAGATCCCAAGCCTCCCAGTGCACCTGTGCCCCCTTCCTCGGCCAGCAGCCTGCCCTGGCCCGTGATCATCGGCATCCCTGCTGGAGCTGTCTTCATCTTTGGGACCATCCTGCTGTGGCTCTGCCAGTCCAAGAAGAAGCCCTGCTCCCCTCCAGCCGCTGCCCCCGTGCACCGGCCGCAGCCGCGGGACAGGATCTGCGTCTCCCAGGTCCCCGACAAAGACTGCATCTCCTCCATAAACTACGAGGAATACGTGGCCCAGCAGCAGCATTTACTGTCCCAGGGGCCTGCCCTGGCCCCGGCCATGGCCTCCAAAATGTACCCAAAGATTTACACGGACATCCACACCCACACCCACTCGCACGTGGAAGGCAAAGTCCACCAGCACCAGCACATCCAGTACCAGTGCTAATTGTTGGCCCCGTGTACAGTTTGGGCTCGTTTGGGCTTTTCCTCGTGGTACCTCAGCAGAGACTGCTCCGAGTCAGCTCGCACTGCCAGCAACAGGCAAAGCAGACAGAGAAGATTATATATGTAATTTTAAATATATATATATACATATATATATAATTGTATATGCGTGTGTGTATGTGTGTATATATATATGTGTATATATCTATATCTATCTATATAAATATATATATACTAGAGAAAGACAGAGAGAGAAAAGAGATTTTTTTTTTTTTTTAATTATTGCAATTAGGATGTAGCCAAGGAATAATGAAGGAACTCCAAGTCACAGCAGAGAGGCAGCTGTCTCCAGCAGCAGAGCCTTCCTGGATATTTTAATCAAAGTGGCAACAAGTGAGATAGGACACAGGGATGTGAACCACCACCTCCTTCCCTGTGTTACTGAAAGGAGCAGGTAGAGCAAGAGGTTTGTGTGGTACTTTTCTGGATGGGCACAGCTGCTCCTGTGCCTGCTGTGCTTTGTTTGTTATGGTGGGAACCCCCAGACCTGTCCTGCTCCAAGTGACTCGAGCTCTGATGTACTTGAGGTTTAGTGCCAAAGCACCAGGAGACATAACCCATTAATCTCTTCCAGGGGAAAAAAAATAGCACAAGAGGGTCTGGAAGAACTAATTTCTGTTCACAAGGTGAAATGCCAGGTGCTTCTCAGTCACGTTCAGCGCAATCAGCTAACCATGCTGGTTGGTTCAGTTCTGCAAGGTGAAGGCATCTTGTTTCCCATGGGATGTTCTGCAGATCAACTCTGCTCCCCTGGTCCTAGGACTCAGTGCTGCTGCCAGGAAAAAGGAAAAGAAGGAAAGAGGAACATTGTACAGAACACCTTTATATTTATATTTAAGAAATAATAATAATTAATAATAATAATAATTGAACTGCTGATGGTGAAGAAAGCAAAACACACTGTCCTTCTCTGATGGCTTACAGTGACAAGCTACTGGATTTTCTACATCAATGCAAAATACATGAAAGCATTAGAAAAAATAGTAAGAAGCAAAGAGAATGAAATAATCTTGTAGGAAAAAAACGCATTTGAGAAATATCCATCTAGGTTGCATGTGGTTGTCCCCTCCCGTCAGATATCATTTTGGAAATGATAAAGCATTGCAGTTCAAACAACAGTAAAAGCAGAAAGAAGAGAAAATAAATAAGGACCATATTAAAGGCCTATATGGACTGGAAATGAATCCAATTGCAAAATATAAAACCTTTGTAATTCTATATAGAGTTTAAACAGAAGTCATGTATATTTAATTTATTTTGTTAAACAAGAAAAAAATGTATGATATTTTCCTCGAAACAGGCATTTCTATACGTATTTTTGATCAAAGAAAATAAAGATTTTTTTTTTTCAGGTTCTGCAGATACCATGCTCAGAACACACTTGATATAGCTTATGACCAACTGTGCTTCTCCTAACCTGGAGGCCACCTGTCTCTGTGCCTTTTCACACTAGCCAGGTGTCATCTCCTGTCACCTCAGGTGCTGCTGGTACCGTCCTGTCTATCAGAAACTGATCTTTTCCATGGTCTGTACTCTGCCTGTGAGGGTCTGCAGTGGCCAGATCACTTCTCACAGACCCCAGCCATCTTCAGTAGCAGAGTTCTCTGCTCACAGGAAAAGCTGTTTCACTGTATATGTTGAGGGGGGCCTGGGGAGGATGTTTCATTCGATTTTTAAACACAAACCTGCAGCAGTTTATTGGTTTGTTTGGTTTTTGGGTTTTGGGGTTTTTTTGGTGGTTTAGTTTTTTTTGGTTTTTTTTGTTTTTATTTTTGAGAAAATTTTTAAAATCAAAGCATAATAATTTGGGAGGCTGTAAAAGGAACTTTGGCCTCAGGGTGCTTGGAGAGGGGAAATCATGAAATGTAGGTGAAACACTTAATTTGTAACTGCAGCTGCTTTAGGAGCCAGTGGAGGGTGAGCTGGTCACACTGAGGAGAGAACACAGGAGCTGCTCCCCTTCAGAGGGGCTTGAAGCTTCCTTCTGCTGCACACCACAGACAGGCATCCAGCTCTTCAGGGGCCAAAATTTGCTTTGGAGAAGGCAGGTTTAGCAATGTCACAGCTGTTTCTCTTCTTTTCATTTAGAGTTTGATGGTTAAAAAAAAAAAAAAAAAGAAAAATTTGAAACACACTAGTTTTTAGGATTGGAGTTACCTCTTTGTCAAGCCTGTTCTGCGAAAGAGATCCTCACCAAGCCAGGTCCTTCATTTAAAAGTGAAACACTTTATTTAGTCTGAAACAAAGCCATGCTTCAGGCTTTGCTTTTTTCTGAACATTTCTGAAGGTATTTGCTGTGTGTTGACCTGCAGTGATTTTTTCACTGCTGGTGGTTTGTTTGAATCACCAGCAAACCAAACAGTTCCCTGTTTGCTCAGCCGTGGTGCTGTGAGATGGGGCCCCAGTTCAGTGAAACACGTCAGCTCCTGCTTTCTTCACCAATACATTCTGCTCCAAAAAGTCCCTTTCTTGCCTTAGCAGTAGGTTACCTGTGTAATAACCCCTAGAGGAAGACCATCCCTCATGATGGTCCTCCTGTAGAGGTTGTAATAAAGCAACCCATTGATAACTAGTATTTTTCAGCAGGAGGGTTCACTAAACTTTGTTAACAGAAATTTATGAAATCCCTAAAATTCAGACTAAGGATATCTTCATATGCATCCTCTCAGTTTCAGGGAGAGCTGAGAGGAGCTTAAATGTGAGCACTGATAAAAGTCACTGATATAAGGCATGATTTAGGCAGGAGTTCTTAATGGTTGTAGCATACTGAGTCATTTCATTTAAAAAAAAAAAAGAATAAATAAACCTCTGTACACTAAGGACATCACCTTTATTTCAAGAAGACAGTAAGTGTATGTTTCCATGAGAGATACTAAGGGCTACATCTCATATCTTGTGCCTGTGGGAAGCTGCTTACTACACCATAGTATGTCCCAAACTCCTGCACGTTCCTGCAGCATTAGGGGCATGGCAAAGGTCCCAAAGGATTCTCCTATAAGCCCGTGGCCCTTCTCTGCTCTCTGGGCCAGTGCTGCAGCAAGGAGACACTTCTAACCCATGCTGTGTGAGTGGGACTGACACCAGCTTCAGAGGTGGAGGTGAGCACTGGGTTTGTGTGGTTAAGCAAACCTTGAGAGATTTTCCAACGGCACCAGTTCAAGTGACAGCTCTGAGCCTCAGAGACAGAGTTAGTGGGTTAAGAGAAGCACTCCTGCATTTCCCATACAGCACAGAATTCCAGGCTGTGCGTAGCACTCTCCACCAGTGCCTTCTGCCCTTTGTGACCCAGCTCCATAGTGCTGGATCATGCCGTCAAAAACTTCACATTTTGCCAGATGGCTCAAGTGGAAGGAGTGGCTTCTTCCTGCCCTTAAAAGCTTCTGAATTACAGATAAATCTCTAGGGCTGCTGACAGAGTTTTCCAAAGGCAAGTGTTGCATTAAACTACCCATTGTGGACAATGCATCAGCCCAGGGCAGCTGCATCTCTCAGCCATGGCACTGAGAAGGCAGCTCTGGTTTTGGGTGCACGATAAGAGATGCTATAAAGGTCTTGATTTGCAGAAGGTGTGGGGATTTAATCCTGCCTTGGATATCTGCTCCATCTTGAGCACCAAGAATGGTGTGAAATTTCCCCCCAGGAAAATACCATCGCACACCCTGTTTAAGAGGGGCTGTGTTTTTTGTCTGGCTTGTGGTGGCTGTCTGTGCCTGGGTGGATTTCACATTTTCGAGGAATTACTTTTCCTCCACGGGGTACCTGTAAGCACTCTTCTGAGTCACTCTGTCCCAAGCCCTACTGCATGCCATTGAGTTTTAGGGCTTGATTGTGCCTTGCATATATTGCAAAGTCTTCCGCAGTTTAAATAAATTCAACCAGGTCATGCTTGTGTATGAATGCGTTTTTTATTCAGTGGGAAAAGATTTGGATACATCTTCATTCCTGAATAGAGGGTGTTCAAAGAAAACCATTGTCTAGTTTGTAGTAACTGACCCTATGTTGGACACAAAAGATTTTTTATTTTATGTATTTGTATACATATGCACATAGGCATATAGATGTACATGCCAGGCTGTGATACAAAAGGCAGTTGTACTTTTGAAACCATGGAGCTTCAAAGATCAAAGGAATTTTAGGCTTAAAACTCACTATCTTCGTTAATTTTATTTGCATTACAGATCAAACATGGCTTTACCTGCCAGTTTGTGCATGGCATTTTTAAACTTTGTATGGACAATCTTTCTGTGGTCGGTCCCTTTCGAACTGAAAACTTATCAGATGTTGAAGATAAAAAGTGTTCTGAGGTTTTCAGCTGGTGACAAATACAGTAACTGAACACATCAAAGGAGACAGAATGGCACAGTGTGTCTGTGTCTTTGCAATAAAAGTTGCAGAAAAAAAGGAATAAAAGCCTGGAATTGTGTTAATCCATGTTAGAGTTCTGTGTTTTGGAGGGAAGGAAGGCTCTGTGTGTGTGTGTGTGTGTGTGTGTGTGTGTTAGCACACATCAGGAGTGCTGGCAGGACAAAGCAGACAATATTGTAAAGTTAGCCATGTGCCACAGCTTGGTCCAATATTTTGTGTAGGTTCTGTACATCTAGCAGAGGCATTATTTTTTTAATGGTTTGGGAAAGGTTTCAGATTTTTAGTGGAAATGGCTTTTTTAATCTCTTCACTTCCAGAGCCAAATGCTGTAACTGCAATAGGAGCCAAATTTTAATTAGCAAGATGAAATTTTGGAGTACCTGGAAAGGAGCAGGGATTTCAAGGTTAAGCTCAGCACCTCCACCTTTTTTGAGGCAAACCTGTGAGTGTCTCACTACTGATTCCAGAGGCAGCAAATGTCCAAGCTGTGACATCTTAAATTCAGAAAAGGTGGCTGTCATCCAAACTTCATCTTGACCTGACCTGGGCCTCTGACCCAAAGATCCCTGTGCAAAAATTTCACACTTGGGGTAGGAAAGAGGTAATAATTCTCTGTTGACTCCATTTCTATGGCTGTCTGAAACTCTTGAGAGGTTTGAAATACCGGAATAAAGATCTGGGGAGGATGCAGAGGTGGGCAAACCTGGGGAGGTGGTCAGATATTAATGGAGAATTTATCACGGCTTTCCTACGTGGGCAGCACCTCTGCCTACATGAGGTACTTTGAGCATTTCCAGAAGTCCAAATTGCTCAAAGCTGATGATTAACATGGAATCATTTAGATTGGAAAAGATCCTTACAGTCATTTAATTATTCCCTACACAGAGCTTGTTCCAACTCTTGCAGATGCCAGTGGGGAAAAAATCCCTGTAATGTCCATTGGGAAATCAGCTGGACACATGGAGCCATTGCAAAGGTTTGACATCTTTGCAATGGCTGGCAGAAAAGATGGGCAGAAATCAATGGCCCCAGAGTGAAGCCAGACACACATATAAATGAGAAATGCACACATTTTGGAAGGAGCTACCAAAGGAAGAGGTAGATGCTGCATCTCTCAAGATTTTCAAGGCTGAGTGGTTTGCGGACAGTGAGTTTGGCTGAACGGAAGATATTAAGAATGTTATTGAGATAAAGGGATTCATCTAACCCCAACGAAGTCATCTAGCAGTCCCATCTGGCCCTCAGGAAATGCACTTGAGCTGCAGAGAAAAGGAGATGCCAGAGCACGTCCCTGCACCTGGCTGGGCCATGCCCAGTGAGTGCCGTGGCCTCGTGAGTGACCTCACGGCAACGATGGGCACAAGGCTGCAAGCCCAGGCTGCACACCCAGGCTGCACACCCAGCTCCATCTGCCTCCAGGCAGGATGATCCCAGCACTTCCCAGCCCAGTGCTGCAGTCATGGTGTTACTTACATAATCTGGGGCTCTGCACCGACATTTACAGACACTTTGTGCAAACAGCAGAGCAGCCCCGTGTGTCCTCACACCCATCCTCTACAGCATTGTAGGGTCTGTCATTCAGATGTGTCAGCATGGGTTAGGGGCTGCCATCCACTGTGCTGGGGCGGGTTAGAGTCTGTCATCCTACATGTCCTATGATGACCAGCTGAGGGAATGGGGTGGTTTAGTCTGGAGGAGGCTCAGGGGGAGCTCATAGCTCTCTACAGCTACCTGAAAAGAGGCTGCAGTGAGATGAGGGTTGGTCTCAATGAGGACGAGAGGAAATAGCCTTAAACTGCATCAGTAGAAGTTCAGATTAGATAATTGGAAAACATTTTTCACTGAAAGAGTGGTTAGGCATTGGAATAAGTTTTCCAGGGAGGTGGTGGAGTCACTGTTTCTGGAAATGTTCAAGAGGTGACTGGATGTGGCTTGGAGACATGGTTTAGGGGTGATTATGGTGATGCTGGGTTGACAGTTGGACTGGATGATCTTGAAGCTCTCTTCCAACTCTGATGGTCCTGTAACTGTGTAAGCACCAAGATACAGAACCAAACCAGAGAGCTAAATTACAAGACCACCAACCAATTATACCCTCTTAGTATCCTCCAGTTACTTATTGCCCGTTAAATCTTTAAATCTCAAACTAGATATGAGGAAAAAATTATATTATAATGAGGATGGTGAAACACTAGGTTGCCCAGAGAGGTGGTGGATGTCCCATCCCTGGAAACATTCAAGGTCAGGATGGACAAGGCTCTGAGCAACCTGCACTAGTTGAAGATGTCCCTGCTCATTGCCAGGGATGGGACTAAATGACCTTTAAGGGTCCCTTCCAACCCACTCCACTCTGTGAATCTGTGATCCAAATGTGCTGGGATGGGTTAGGGTCTGTCATCCAAATGTGCTGGGATGGGTTAGGGTCTGTCATCCAAAAGTGCTGGGATGTGTCCAGGCCACCTGCCAGGTCAGTTCTGCATTCTGGACCTGGCAGAAAATGCTAATGTTAGGGAGCTGTAGGTGTAAACTTTCTCTTCACCTTATCTTACCAGCAAAGCATTTCTTGGCCCAAGATTCTCAGCATTTAAAAGTTTGCTACAAATGTAAAAAGCCATGAGCAAATCCCAACACCAAAATTGTGGATTATTGTAGTTGGAAATAGGAAGTAGTGGCTGATAAAATCACATTTAAAATACTGGTGTTACATTGACTGTTAGATGGCACATAATATATTGTCTCTTTATGGAGTGGAGTCTGGAGAAAAGAGAGTGCTCATTTTAAGTTTTGTTTAGCCAAACACACCTTTGTGTTTACCAGCTTCAGGTCTCTGCAAGCAATACACAGAGCTGTGACCTTTATTTGTCCTTATTTGAGCTTACACACTTTTTCTTTCTTTCTTTTCTCTTTTGCTTTCTGCCAGTCTGCTGTAATTAGGATTTAACATATCATCCAATATGCATGGACATCAGCAAAGCAATGAATATTCTTTTTTTTCCCCATTTTCACTAACCAAATCCAGTCCAAAGCGCTATTTGTATCTCAGCTGATCTATGCTTTAGTGAAAGGAGTAATAAATAACACTTTAGACCAGACTTCAAAATGCCTTTTTTCCCTTTGATCTGCGTAATTAAAGTCAAGCTTCTGTTCCTGAGCGTTTTCTGATGGAATTACATGAGTTACACAGCTCTTCATTTGTATCTTATTAAGCAGTATGTGTTGTTGATGCTGCTCAAACAATTAGCACCTAAATATGCCCCCTATCCTCATAAAGAGGCAGTAGCAGTGTTAATGCCCTGGTTAACAGTTTGCTCCCATCCAGAGTCCACCATGGTGCTCGAATGCCATTTAATATCAATCAGGTCTTTCCCGATGCCCTTCTGAGGTTGTTCTCTTCTGCCATCATTTTACTGTGCAGCGAAGTGAGAAGAAGTCGAACAATGATGTTAAGTAAAAATGGCATCTCTCTTAACACAGGAATTTTTCTAAGTTCATTGCAAGTTTTGGTTATAAAAAGGCGAGCGCTTCATGGTGATCGGTCATTTTGACATTTTTATGGTGTTTTTATTACCCCTGGCTCATTTCCATACTAAAGAGAACATTTGTAACAATACTTGCTCGCTCTGTTATGATTAGGATTGCGCTTTGTTCGGCTGTTGCTGCGCCCAGTAATGCTCTTGGCACACGTCCTCCCAGACCCTGCGGTGTATTTATTCAAAAGGAAGGAAGAAGAAGTGTCTACTAAAACAATAAACTACTACTGCTTGCGTTAACGTGGCCATAGCTTCCTTGTGCTGCAGACAATCAGTTAGAAAAGCTGTTGGGTAAACTTGCTCCTTCATTGCTGAAAAAATAAATATTCATGAAGCTTACAGCCACTTTTTCCTGTGCTTTATTACTGGGTTGAAAACTGGAGTAATTTTAAAGCCAAAATGGAGGATTTTAAAGCTAATGATTTAATCAGAGAGAGAAGGATGGAGGTCCAGATCCTGGAAACAATGGGAGCTGGGATCTGAAATACTGACAAGGACCTGGCTAAGGGTTTAAGGCAAATTTTGATGAGTTGCTTCAATATTAATGTTATCCTGCATGTAAGGATGGGTTCAATGCAATATTAATGCTATGAATATTGAAAATTGAAAATATTAATATATTCACCAATGCTGTCTTAAGACAGGAGGTGAGTGTGAAAAGGGGAGTTGTGAATGAGAGACAATTAAAAAAAGAGGGAGAGTGGCGTCATGTCAGAAGTTTCCAGGGTAAAGCCAAGTCTTTGTTTGGCCACTCCACATGTTCTGGATCCCAGGAGCCAGCCTGAGCACCTGTGGGGGCTTCCTCAGACCCAGGGCAAACCAAAGCACTCAGTGCCCCCCATGGAACAGGTAATTTCTCTTGAGCACATCACTGCAGAATGTCTTTCATTTAATGTGTGTTCGTGTCTTGCTTGGCTTCCAAGGATAGTTAAGGGTGTTTTAAAGTCTAGATTCATCTTTTTTCTTAAGCAAGTTAGTAAAATTAGCAGAAGAGTAATCATAAGCTTCCTAAAACAGGGAAGAGAAACTGGCACTTTCCAAAGGTGGTTTGGTTTCTGGGTGGAGAGAAAGACCCAAATGTGTTATCTCTTCCACTAAAGCCAACAAGATAAGCTGAATTTGTTATCCAAGTACCATCAAACAAAAGGATGAACCTGCCTTTGACAATGAAATACAGTGCTGGAAAAAAAAAGAAATATGCAGCAAACTGGTGGAGTGTCCATTTATGTTACCTTTGCCCAAACCTGGTAGACACCTCAGCAAATAATGGTGATTTTCCTTATGCTGCTGTGTTCTGTGTCATCTCCTGACCTCTCCCTGTCTGTAGGAACAGGAAAGAGGATGAGAGGGGAGAGGAGTGCAGGGTGGGATCTCCCACTGGTCCAAGACCCAGCTTTCATCACTAGGCTCCAGCTGCTGTTTGCTGGCCCCAGCCCTGGGCTGCCGTGGAACCCGAGCTGGCCTTTGCCACGGTTCAGTGAGAGCAAAGAGCTCTCCCACTTGACATCACAAGAGGAGAGTTTTGATGTTTATCTGAGACTCCCTTCCAAAAGTGCATTCGTGGTAGAGGCTGCATGCAAGGACAGGTTCAACACACTATCACAGAGAAGTGATAAAACACTTTTCTCTCATTTAGGTTCTTAAAGCCTAATACTCCCATATGCCAGAAAAGATTTGTAAGGGCCCATAAAGTCAGCGCAGCTCTGTTTACACTTGTTTTTTGGTTCCTTGACAGTGCTGCTGGGTCCTCTGTGCAAACAAGACTCTGCAGTCAGCATTTAAAGTGCCAGTCCCTGCAGCATTTGTTCTGATTTGCCATCTTTGCTGGAGCTAGGACCCACAAACCCAAAGGTGGAAAATCACATGGGCAAATAGATGTCAAAATAGTACTTAAAATAACCTACTTGTTAAATAGTTTTATGATAAAATATGATCTATATTGTGTAGGTAAATGGTAGCTCTCCATTTCCAGAGTGTCTGCACTCCACACATTTTTGACCACCAAAAATTTCTACTTCCCTGTGAATCACAGCAATAATCACTCTTACTGTATGTAAGAGACATTGAAATACAGATAAATGAAAAGGTTTTTATAGAGCAGGAAGAGCAGAGATCTGAGTTTGGATCCATGCACCAAATTAATGTCTGTCCATAACCAACGCCTTCCTCATTGTATCAGCTGTGCCACCTTGATACTGGGAAATCACTGGATATCTGTGGTCTCTTCTTCCAGGTAACAAGAGACAGAACAAGAGGAAATGGCCTCTAGTTTCAGGGAAGGTTTAGGTATTATGAAAAATTCTTCACAGAAAGGGTTGTCAAGCATTGGAACAGGCTGCCCAGGGCAGCAGTGGATTCACCATCCCTGGAAGATGTGTAAATGTGGCACCTGGGGACATGGTTTAGTGGCGGAGTTGGCAGTGCTGTGTTAATGGCTGGGGTCTGTTCTCAGAGTTCTTTCAGTCTTAACAGTTCCATGAGTCTGTGTTTTACTGTCTTTCAGGGGTAGCAAAGCAAGACTAAGATAACTGTGTCCCCAAGCTAGAGCTGGTGGCACAATGTGGGTACTGGAAGCCCTTCTGGGGAGGCTGTATCCCAGTTCCAAGCCCAGTTTCCTGTGTCCCAGTCAGTGGAAGGCACAGCCTGTTTGTCATTCCACTCAGAGTCTTGAGTTGCCCTTTTTTTCTCCCAAGACATTGTCTAAAAGATGAAGGTGTTTCCCCAGGTGCAGGGTGAGGCCATTGGAGTTGTTTGGTTTAAACTTGGCTTCATGGAAGTCACTGGGATTCTGATGATGGACTTTTTGGGAGAAAAGCCCATTTTCCTTATGAAGCTGGCAGCTTTCTGACAACTGCTGTCATCACCACTGTGCTATATCCTTTCTTCTCCACTTATTTTCTCTAAGTATGTACAAGAGAAATGTGAGGGGAAATTTGTACCATCCTGGAGGAACTGTGCAAAATGTGTCAACATCAAACTTTTGTCCTATAGCTATTACAGAAATTTAGTTGTGTGTAGTTCCAGTTCATGCACATCAAACATTCAGAAGCTTCTAACAAAGACTGTGTGTTGTCCTTAAGAAAGCTGGGGGGGGNTTCACATTTCAACTAGCATTAAATGGAAACTTTACCAAGCAGGTTCAAATTATTTATTAAACACTGATAAGTCCCTCCAGGAGTATCAGGCAACAAATGATAGACAGTATTTTGGCAGTAAAGAGAAGTGGTTGCTTCCAACAATTATGGATGACCAGGCTGTCCAGGAAACATGTTTGGATTGTTAATCTTAATAGCTTTTCATTGTTGAGATTGTGGTTGAAGATACCAGAACAGGGAAAAATTTACCAGGTGTGGATATTTTCTAACTATATGTTAAATTTTAAATATTTGGCTATTCAGAATTCTAAAAAATGGCCATGAAAAACATGAATTTCCAAAGCCTTCAGTGCATGTGCCATTAAAAACAATTTAATATAAAGATATATTCCTGATGCTTTTTAAATTTTACAGAAACCAATGAAGAGAGTTTACAGAGATAAAACATATTACTGCTGTATTCAGTGATGAAGTTACAGATATTTTATTATGGTTAATACATGTATGACAAGTACTTGTCAATAAGGAAACCCATTTTGTTGTTTCCAAGACTGTCAAATATTTGAACTGTCCCCTGGTAATATTTTTAATACTTTCAGTCAATGTCCCTAGGGTATTTCACAGTATTTGGAACTCAGAAGCCAGATTTTTTAAAAAATTTAGCAGATTAAATGTTTAGCATTGGAGATGTGTTTTGGTCTTTGCCTCTGGCAATGCCTGTGCAGTATGTAAGGAAGACTAGTCACTAATTCCCATTTTTCCAAGGCAAAATATCAAAACTGAGAGCACTCGAGTCTGCCTGGGGCCTGCAGCTGGGAGTGCTCTTCTGTACAACCTTTCTTTGAAAATTCATTCAGCATTTCCTTATGAAACACACCCAGAGGGTTTTACACCCTTTAATGTGACAATCAGGTGCTTGTAACTCTCGCTTAAGGTGTGAGAAAAGGACTCAATGCTTTCAGTCCTTGCAAATTTTCCAGCCAAAGTCCTGTAAATTGCTCCAAATCTTGACTTTCTGAGCACCCTCAGCCAGGCATCCTGAGGTTTTTTCTTGTGAGGGGATGAAAACAAGGGCTGTGGACAGGAAGGGAAACGAGGAAGGTGACTTTCAAAGCTGGATGAGAGCTCTTCAGGTGACACCCCAGCCCCTCCACCTCCTTGCAGCCACCTCGGTTCCCCCTGCGCCCACAACAGGATTGTGTGGAGGTGGCTTGGGAGATGAGAGGGGGACTATTCCCCTAGGGCAGGCTGTCACATCTCTCAGTCAGGCATCCTGCAACAGGAATGATGGCTGTGCTGTAAGGCTGGAAAAGATGGGCTGGAAATGGCTTCATCTAACATATCTAAGGCAGGCATGCTGGGCACAGAGCAAGTTGCCAGGACCCATATTTGGAAGTCTTTTATGGCCATCATCTGCCATCATCTCAAGCCAAGAATCATAAGCATTATAACAAGGAGATATACTTGAGCACAGAGGATTACAGTTTTCTCAAGGATTGTTGTCATAAACCCCATAGTGGGTAGAGCTTAACATAGTTTATGATAATAACTGAGTATCACATTGCCCATAGCATCAAAAAATGACAGCAAAATTCAGCAGCAGGTGGGCAGCTTTAATTATATAGGCTCCAAAGAGAATAAACACTGGGATGGTTTTTACTGTCTGTCTGGTATGAGTCAGTCCACAATGACCCTAGTGGTGCAATTTGGTGAGAACAAAGCATCTAGCCCATATTTAACCACCCAAAGTTTCTTTTTCTGTTTCTTTCCCCCCTCTCCCTGTGAGAACAGAGAAAACAGGATTTGTAGGAGGAACTGGGGGATGTATTACTGTCAGTGATTTGCACATATCAGGGCTGAAACATCAGACATAGGAAGTACCCAAACAGCTGGGACTGCAACAGATGTTCTCCAGACAGCTCTGCCTCGTGAAGATGTAGTACAGTAATAGGTCATGTTACAGAAACAGAAAATTAAAAAGAGTGGTTTTACATGCAAGAGCACTGGCTCCCCGGCAGCATGAGTGACACTGAACAGGGAAAGGCAGCTGGGACCCCTCTGAAGAGATCATTGTGTCCCTTGCCACCACAGCCTGCTTTTCCAACACAGAGATATCTCTAGCAGAAATAACCAGACTCGCAGTACAGAAACACAGGAGGGGTGTTGTGGTGGATGGAATGGCATGTGCCACAACCTTCCCAAAGTGTCTCCATCTGAAGCCACTTGGTCGGTGCCACACACAGACACACACACACACAAACCGGATAGCTTCTTAGATGGTCAGCAGCAAAGAAATGGGAAGGGTCCTCATGTGGCATTCCATGGGATGGGTTTATTGCAGCCACCCACGTGAGGGGAAGCAGGGACGAAGGACGAGCATCAGGGGAGGGCCCAGGTTTAAGTATGGGGTTGGTAGGGGCAGAGAGAGCATCAGTGACCAGTGGTTTGAGGGCATGAGGGCAGGACACAGACAGGGCCTAGGTGTGGGAACTGATGGAGAAGCAGAGAGAGAGTGACTGAGGGACAGAGGCCAGTGGGGGAGCAGAGAAGGGAGAACATTCTGGAGCAGGAACACACATGGTCGAAAGGGGCAGGGAGGCCAACAGGCCAACCAGGGAAACAGGACTGGGGTACATTAACATAACAGAGCAGGGTATCCCAGGAGAAGCCTTTTGTGTTTCTCTAACTGAGGGAGAGTTTCCCTCCTTAGGGCCCAGCCTCCCAGGGCGCTCCCTCCGTCTCTGCCTTGGTAGGCCCAGCGGCTTCCACAGAGGCGTCATGCAAAATCCCCTCGCCATTTCTGCAATTTAAGGTGGATCCTCAATTTCTTGGTGTCTCTGCTTCATGGCTTTTAGCCTCTTCCACTGCCTCTCTTCCTGCAAGTCCCTGAGCAAGGATTTTCCTCTATATTGACCTAGAAATGAAAACAGCTGCAGGAAATTCACTTGGATTTTCTGGAGATGATTTTCTGTAGACCTCAGATAGGATTAGAAGGACCTCATCGTGTTGTGGTGAAACCAGGTGGTGATGTCCCAGCTGGAGCTCCAGTGCAGTCTCGGCCATCAGCCACCCCGAGAAGGTCGCATGTCAGAGGCCTGGGCCCCCGCTGGGGTCGGAACCAGGGGTTCCAACCCCTGTCCTCTGCCCTGGAGATTTTCTTCCTTTGGTTTGTCATGTCGGAAAGAATGCAGCGAGACATCTTCTTGCTGTTTCAGAGTTGTTTATTTTTCTTATCAAGGCCTCGGAGGCAGTAGCAGCATCCTCCAAGGACACCAGGGCAAAAAGGCAATGGCAGCTAAAAGGCAGCTGCATTTTATATCTTACTAACAACCATTCAAGAAACAATACGTATCTTATTTTTGTTTCAAACACCAGTAAACCTTCATCTTATTGATATGTCTTTTCAACACTAACTTTTTTCCACCAGCCAACACACCACAGGAACTGGTGTCAGAGAAGAGAGGAAGAGAAAGAGGAGAGAGGAGAAGAAGAAAGAAGGAAAAACCACATCCAAAAATCTCCATCTTGTCTCTATATAATACATAGAGCAAGATCTTAAAAACTACAACTAAACTCTCTGTGGTACACTTAACAAAAATCTCTTCACCTCTCTGGTGCATTCAGGTTCCCTCAAAAGTGGAGGGAGCTTCTCCAAAAGCCTAGGTCGCTGGCTAGGCCACTTTTGAGGAGCTCTGGGGCTATAAAGAAACCACCAGAGGAGCAGGAGAAGCTTTCAGGCTTCCCTGGACTCCGACAGTCACAGAGCATGGTCAGACAGCCACTGCCCTTGTAGTGTCTGCTGTTTGCATGCTACTGATTTTGTCTAGGGAGAAATAGGAGATCTTAGGTGATCTTTGAAACCAAGGGGTACTGAACATTCCTTTCCTTCAGAGTAAGAAAGTGTCTTAACCACCAGGTCATAGGGTTTCTTGAGAGCTGTCCAGTGTTTTCCTTGAAACTGAGCTTTTTTGCAGCCAGGAATGCAACAGTGATGAGGTCAGATGGCAAACTGGGAGCACAGAGGGCAATATCTTGTACTATTATTACATTTTTTTCCAAACTGGGCATCTAATCTTTCCACAGTGAGCAACATCAGAAAAAAAGAAACTGGCCCTCTTCACTGTTACCCTTTGGGTACACAGAACAATTTTCTTACCTTCCTGTCTGGTTGCTCTATTTTATTGTGTCCCCACGGTTTTGCTCATTTAATTATTTTCATTACAAAACAGAACATTGCCCTCTTACATTTCTCAGTGCTTTCAATGTGTTAAAATTTCTGATGTCTTTCACAGGTATCTTATTCAGCTTTGCCATTATGATGCTCTAAAACAACTCCAACAGTAAATGGAAGTGGACTCCATGGGGTATTAAATATATTTAAGTAAACACATTAAGCAAGCATTAAGAAAAGTGAGCACTCTTAACTTGATGAAATGAGACTGCAAGCACACAAGGGCCCCATAATGGCAGTTTCATTACAAACAGACTCCTGTACACATACTCACATGTTCCAGCCCTCTCTCCTAATATGAGAAAAGTGTGATCTGTCATGTCTTTGCATGATATCACTGCTCTGCTGGCATTTAAATAACTACAGTGCACCGTGAAGTGCTTGGGACCAAAAACACTGCGGCCCCAAGTGGAAGGACCTCATTTTGTTGTGTCTCTCCAAGTTCATCAAGTTCCCATAGCAACCCAGAGCCCACCAAATAACTAAATATCCTATTTGCAAACACATGGGGCAGCCACTGGGGATTTCTTAAAATATTCGAGTCTCTTTAACCATCCATTTCTGAGAATAATTTCGTTCAGCCCTTAGCACACCTTATGCTGAAGAACATTTTACCTGTACAGGTACTGCTGGGAGCTTCAGTAGACACTCTGGCACTGCAAAGGGCACCATGGTCACGTTTAGCTGGGAAATAATGTAGAGAAATCTAACAGAGCAATTCACAGGCATCCCATTGTCTGAGAGTTACTACTCAAAATCTTTGTTGAAGGTTGATGAATAGAAACCACTTGTACAAAATTCAGCAAATGATTCGTGAGGAAAGGAAAAAGGAACTGGGATTTCTTCTGAACATGTTTTCTGTATTACATTTATAATTAATAATTGCTTCCTTACTTGGGATTACAGGCTATCATTTTAAGCTTCAGAACATCAGTGACGTGTAGGGACAGATTGATTGCAAATCTATTTTTCTTATTTCTGAATAGAGATTGCTTGTAAAACCTGGATATTTTCCTCACCTAGGAGATTAGGGTGAGGTTGCCATTCCAAGTTGTCTTGTATTTCCAGTCCCAAATTGCCATTTCTTTCTGGCCTCCTCTTAACCTTTCACACTTCCCTGCCCCTTTCAGTTTACCCTTGCAATTGTGCCCAGAAAAGTTCCTTCTCTGCAAAGGAAAATACGTAGAGCTGAAAAGACAAGTTGGATTTTAGAGATACATTTTCAAATATTTTCCTGCTGCTCATGGGACCTTGCTGGTCCTGTGACCAGCCAAGATTACAGCAATGAAGAATATTCAGTGACCAGGACAGGTCAAGTCACTGGGTTTCCTTATTGACTGGTACTGGTCACAGGACTCCTGTGAGAACCTCAGGCTCCCCCCTGCCCAGGAACGTCAATCATGGCATTTCTGTGAGCAGCACCTGCTCCCAGAGCACTGGAGGGCACTTTACACAGCATTGACTCCTCCTCTGAAAATATGGCAGGACTTTTGGAGCACGGCCTGGAGTTGTCCATTCACATCTGCTACCTGGAGAAACTTCGCTTGTTTACTGTCCCATCAGATGTAGGGGCTCCATTTTGCTCCAAATGCTGTTTCTGGGCTGGTGAATCTCTTGGCAGTGTGTCCTTGGCTCCTGATGAGTCACTTTCTTTCTGACTGAAAACCAGACAGGCAATAAGAAGAAAAAGCTGTATTTTAGTAATCTGAGTGCAAAAGAAATTTCATGAGGGAAAGAAAATACTAAAGAAACCATGGTAACACCTGAAAAGGTAACACCTGTGGCATTCTCACAGCTTATGAGGGTGGCAGACAGCCTTGTCCACACTTCCAGCCTTGTCCACACTTCCAAGACCTCACAACCTGGAAACTCTTCAGTCATGTCCATGAGGAGACTGAAGGCTTGGCTGTCCAGTAGCCCTTGCTAAGCACCTCCCAACATCACAAGAGATGAGGACCAGCAAGGCACTCAGGGCTGCTTCTCTTGCATTTTTTCTGCTGAAATCACTGTTTTGTCCTGACTGCTGTGATAGAGCATGGCAGAGAAACTCAGGAACCCACATGCTGAATTCCTGCGTAATTTACTGGGCTGCAGAGATGATACAGCCCAGAGTTCAAACCAAAAAAGAAAGGTGTGAAGAGGAGCAGGGAGAGAACAGTGGAAACATTTGAATCTTCTCTCTGGGAGGCTTTTCTAAAACATCAGCTTTGGCATGGTCTGGGATGCTTCAACTGGAAAATCTGCAGATGAGGGAGACACAAGAGGCTATTTCAGGAGCTGAGAGGCCTTTTTAGGGTGAAGTACTATGAGTAAATGACCAAAGCCAGTAACAGTGGAAGAAATCCAAAAGAACTATAAGAGCATAAAAAGCAGGGGAAGTTTGGGGTCAGTTGCTATAATTTAGCACCCTTCTGCACCCTTTTCTTCGACCACCACAGGAGTTCCCTGCTTAATTCTAAGCAGGAGATGCACAAAAAACCAAATTAATTTGGAGGAAGAGGAGGAACCTGAGTTGAAAATGAGAGAACGTGATGATCATTTTTAGGATAAAGTACTATGGCTTGATCTACTCAACAATTTTCATTATACCCTCCATGACCATTTTCCAGTTGAGAGGGGAGTGTTTTCTCTCCATCTGTTGATGGAAAGAAACCTTCACAAGGTTTGGTTTGCTGTGAGAGGAGCTCTGTGTGGAGAACTTGGCCCCACAAGTCAGTAGGAAATTTGTTCCCCATCCTGTGAGAGGTTTCAGAGATTTTGCTTTTCCACTCTTGTACTAAATAAGAATGAGTAAAATTCTCCATGCCAAACTTTCCCCCTCCAATTTCAGATTGGTTCCACTGAAATTTTTAATCTGAAGCGTGTGGGACCAGTTTATTTCAATTCTAATATCTAAAGGTTAGGAAAAACTCTTGAAAAGTGTAAGTGTACTGCAATTTCAAAGGTACTTTAGAATAAAAAGAAATTTTTCATTTATGGAAAAAACAAAGAGACAGTGTTATAGTGAGTTGAGTTGAAAAGTATATTTTAAAAATGTTTGGTCTGGAGATTCTTCCTTCCCCAAATGTTCCTCCAAGCAGGTTGCCTTCTGAGAGAGCAGTTTCCAGGAAATGTGGCTTTTCTCGTGGCAGTTTCCTGCACTGTTTGGGAGATCCCCATCTCTGGATCCCCGTGCCTGAGACATTGCCCTTGGAAGCAAGTCACAGTGAGATTTCTTGATCCCAAATCTGTCCATTTACATGGGCTGTACAAGATGAACTGACCAGCAAGAGGGATTTCTTGTTTTGCTAGGTGGTCAGGCAACACATGTGAGCTGATGGGCAGCTTTTCAATGACTTCATGCTCTTTCCCCACTCCTTTTTTTCTTTTAAAACATTGTTGGGGAACCGGAATAAACGATCTAACATCTAAAGGTAGAAGTATATGAACCACTCTCTGTCACAACCTGGAGCAGCAGGCAGTCTGGTATATCCAAAACATAAAGCACCAGGTATTCTGGAGACTGGGAGAGGATCCAAAACCAAGTTAACAGGGCATTCAGATTAGAATAAAAGGGACCTTATTTGAAGAGTTATAAATTCACTGAAATGTGTTCCATGTATAGAAGGAACAAGAGGTCACAGAAGTGGCCAGTTTGGCTTACACAAGGCACCAAGGGCAAAGTTCTGGCAGAACACACTCTGGATGATGCCAAAGAAATCAAATGTAGCTTGCTTCAGCTTAGGGAGGCCAGGGGACCAATAACACAATGAGATGCAATTATAACTTGGTCAGTCCCCTGATGCCAGAGTGTTTCTGGAGCTGGAGCTGAAGCTTTTCCATCCAAAATAGGGTTCATTGTGTAGGAGCCCAGGCTCAACATGTAAAGCTGCCTGCCCCCACTCCGAGCTGGGGTTTGGGTTTTCTTCAGGCATGTGTGAAATGAGGGCCATATTCCACAGGCTATTGCAGAGAGCCCTTCCCCTCTCCCTGCTCGCTTCACCACACCAAAACTGCTTCCCCTCTGCATAAAAAACCCTTAATAATTACACCAGAAGATATAATGATCCAGCTGTAAGATGGTTTTCAGCACAGGGTGTAGCCATTGAAGGCATCTTTCATGTCAGAAACGCGTGAGCTACTATTTGGGGCAGGAGAGTTTTGCACGAGATACTTCAATTCCAGTATTCTTCAAGAGAAGGGAGAAAAATTACTGACCTGATTCAGTGCTTAGATTTAAAAAGAAACACCTCCAGCTGTTAATCCCACATGAAATTTATCCCTTTCAGCATTTAATTTTTTTTTTTTAATAGAGGCCCTAGGCTGAGCTGTGCTCAGGGTGCTGGGGTTTGTGAACTACCTTCTTGGGGAATTGCCTAATTAGGATTTAGGAACAGGGTCTAATACTGATCCTTAAATCCTTCCCATGAATCTAGTTCCATTCATATGGGCATTTAGTCTTTGGCACTCATCAACACAGCCCTAAAGGGTTTGTTTTTCCTATCTCTGCATGTTAAATAACAACACAGGGTAAATCCTGTCAGAGTTCGACTCTGTGTTGCTTTAATCCCCCTGGATTGCTGTTTCTAAATATTTATGTTACCTGAGATTTTGTTTTAAACTTAATAATAGGCACCACTATAGCCCAGTAAGCAACAAAAACAGCCTTTGATTTGCACGATGCTTAGAGAAGAGACTAATCTTGAGTGTTTGGAAGGCACTTTGCCCATGGCAATGCATAAACATTCTAGTGTGGGGTTTTGTGCATGTAGGAATAAACCACTTTTGTTATCACTCCTGAAAAGTTAATCTGAAACACAATTTCCTGTGCAAAAATTGAAGGGATGCTTACCACCCACACAAACATAGCCATAACTCTGTAGGCTATCTGAGTGTATTTTGTGGGTAAAGTGGAGTGTATTTTTGGAGAAATTCCTCATTTGATACAGTTTTCCTTCTTCTGTCTGTCTGCTGTTCTTCCCATTTTCCCGATAACAGTGACTATTAATAGATATGCTATTAAGTCACCACTTGGCAGCTCCAATTTATGGTGTTAATTGAGAGAGGCATATCTGAGACATGTGGAGTGCTTTGTTCAACTTCAGGCCCTACAGATCAAATCACAGGAGAGAAAATAGATGGAAAAATCACTGACAGGAGGTTTTTAGAAGACATGAAATAGGTGAATCAGGCCTTGATCTGAGATTTCATAGACACAGCATTTTTTTTAATTGCCTTTAAGAGCAATTAATAGAGTCCATAAGGTTGGGGAAAGCCTTTGAGATCATCAAGTCCAACCATTAACCTAATACTGCCAAGGGTAAGCACTAAACCATGTTCCCAAGTGCTACATCCATGTG
Source organism: Erpornis zantholeuca (assembly GCA_013400515.1). Taxonomy (NCBI): domain Eukaryota; kingdom Metazoa; phylum Chordata; class Aves; order Passeriformes; family Timaliidae; genus Erpornis; species Erpornis zantholeuca. The sequence continues at coordinate 619,359 of VZTN01000489.1, forward strand.
ATTCTTGAACACTTCCAAGGATGGTGACTTCACCACTTCCTTGGGCAGCCTGTTCCAGTGCTTGACAATCCTTCCCATGAGTAAATCTTTTACTATTATCTAATCTAAACCTCCCCAGGTGTAAGTTAAGGCCAGTTGTATTCCTGATTTAAACTCAATTCAGATTAGACTGTAATAGGTTATACCTTAATAAGGCATTTAAGGATTGTAAATAAATGAATAATTAAAACCCTTCTGGATGCCTCTTCCAAGCCTTTTTTGTCATTAAAAGAGTGTGGAGATGAGTCTGAGCACCTTGGGCTGTAATCTAACCAGTTCTAGCTTTTTTCAGGGCATTGGAAATCTGCTGAGTAACAAAAGCATCTGAAACCTCTTACACATGGATCAGAGAGAACTGTCCTGAATTTATGCAACACATTAGTAAATGTCCTTAGTACACACACAGAAACCTGATTAGAAGAATTTCTATTTCTATTTTTCCCTAAGGCATTTCTCCAATAATTCTTCTAAGTCTATTTTAACAAATTAGAGCTAAATACCACCTCTCCTCCCTTAACTTCCCAGACCTCACCCAAGCAACAACATCCTTTCCAATCTTTCTCTAGAAGGACTTTGTCTTCTGAAGCCACCTATTGCTGAATTTTACCTGAAATGGGATCCTGGGCTACTGGCAGTGTTTTCTATGCTGGTGATTGCCATCACTCCCCATGGATCTGTCCTGAACCCATGGCAAGAAGGAATTTGCACTGCCAGAGCCCTCCTGCTTCTTGTCCATCCCCTTGTCTTGCGGATGAGCTCTGCTGTGAAAGGCTCCAGACCCACCAACATGTGCTTCTCATCAGCAGCAAGGGAAGCTGGAGCTCCTAGGGTCACACTGGATGAGGTAACTGTTCTAATCAACAAATCCCTGAACACAAGAGAGATGCAGCTGCCTGGTCCAGCCAGCTCGTGGGAGAGCAGCAATTAGGTTGCTGAAATGCTAACGAAGAGGCAAAATTGTTGAAGCAATAGCTAGAGCAAGGCATGAGAAACTGGTGCTGAGGAGCAAGGGGGATATGGAAGAGGAACCTGACTCATTCATGGCCACATGGCTTGGGGTGGAGAGTAGTCCACAAGTTCAGATCAGAGCCAGACAGGGAGAAGAGACTGATCAAGAGTCACTAGGACTGACCAAGAGCTTCTACATTAGGATGCAGACCTTGTGCTGGCCCATCCAGTGCTTTGCCATAAGTTATTAGTACAGTTCTTACACAGATGAGGGTTTTGGCTTATTAAAGTGCCCCAAGAGGATGTTTCTTACCACTAATTAATCTCTTCTCACTCCTCATCTCTCACTTCATTCTCCTTTATGATTCCCCATTGGCCTCTGACTCTGGAAATCTCATTACCACGAACATCCTCTCCTTCTCCCTTCAACACTCACATCATTACAGACCCCAACTGTTCCTGTAAGGAAAGGAATGGCTCCACATGAACTTTCTCCTGGGCCTTCCTAGGCATTTTAAGCTGTTCAATTATTTGCCCATCAATTACATGAATTAAGCATAGCAGTGAAATCAGGATCCACTGTCTGAGGTGCAAATGAGGCAAATAAACCTCAGTTCTCTCCCCAGAAAACTCACAATCCACCTGCATGTGCAACATGGGCTCTCCAGGGCCTCTTGTTGGAAAAATATCCCTAAAATGGTATAAAAATTAACCACTCATTGAAAGAAAAATGATCCTAAGCAGCACAGAAACACATGGGAGGGGTTAGCTTGGAAGTCCATGAAGAGTTTCTGTCACTTCAGTTTGTTTGTAGGGTTTTTTCTTATTTCAGCAAAATCTAAGATCTGAGATGATGTGTATTTGAGAAAATGTTACTGAACATCTGGTTGTTGGCTGGATATTGAAGGGGTCATCCTGCAGTATCCCCAAAATCCCCTCTGGGAGATGTGTTGCACATTCTAAGCACAAGGACTGAGTCAATGAACCTATCTGTATAGACATATAAAATGTAATGGGAACCTGCCCTAACTTCTCAAAACCAGAGGCTGAGAGCAAACTGGGTTGTCTTCCCTCTACTCCTGGCCAGCTCCTCAGTGCTGGTGACACCCACCACAGGCAGAGGGGATATTTCAATGGCCACTTTGTCCTCTCTCCATCACTGATGGTTTGCCCATAGTCCGCCCACCAAAGGTGTGGTAATTCACTTCTTGGTTGTCTCGCAGGTGCTGTGCTTCAGTCCCTGTTGAGTTGCTGAACTCGTGAGCTTTGATCAGGGCTTCATGTGCATAATGTCAACTTTTCAATTCAATGACCTCACACTGACCACTGAAAAATCCTCTGTTCCCCTTCTCCACCTCAATGTGCCCTGAGGTGTGAGCCCAAAACCAGAAACACCGAGTCTGAGAAATCTTGGCTTTACTGAACAGCTCCAAGTTCATCCCTGCTTAGTTCAGTGGGGCTCCAGCAGTGATGAATTCTGACCTTTACATGAAATACACGGCAGAGCAAGCAAGGGTGTCTCTGTATTCTAATTTAAATTTTACACTCAAAGGATACACATGCATTTTAAACCCACCTTTTTAATCCTTGCAGCTGAACCATTCAGCTGTTGTGTTGCCACTGAGAATTCAGGCGAAATGTTTGACAGAGGGAGAGGGAGCTGCTCTGCATCATTAAGGAAGGCAGAGTTATGGGACGAGTGTATGTGACCTCTGAGAGAAACAACCTGTGCTGAATGCATCAAACAGTAAAATGTTGCCAGGAACGAAGAGGATTTAAACCCCTTAAACTGTGCTTGAAACCACATATGCCCAGAAGTAGAGAAATTCCTTCCTAACTTGTTTTATCCCTGTATAATTAGCCTTCAAATATGCTTTCTGGAGTGAGTGCATTTGTCCCAATCTAAGGAAGCAAATGGAATGATGTAACTGGTTTCTTTCAGTTCCCACTTCAGTGCAACTTCACAATACCCTTGGACTTCAGGGGATTAAGTTCCTGTCTTGGCCATGGTCCAGTAACTAGTCATTGCTATTTGTCGATTATCCTAGCATTCCAGAAAACATTTTATCCCCTTCATTAACTCACAATTGACCAATCACATAAATCAGGTTAAGGACTAGTGGACATGTCTACATAGAAAAGAGAGATTCTGAGAAAGGCCGATTAAAGAACAGGTTGAATTTGATTTTGTCTTAAGATCTCTATTCTTGAAATTGCAAATAATGACCCTTGCAAAAAAGAACATTAATTCAACCTGCAGTCTTTTGTTCATGCTTAGAAAAGTTGAAAAAAAAAATCACTGTTTCTCTAAAAGAAGCCTTCACCTTCTTAAAGATACACAGCTCGTTTCCATCATCAGGTTTAAAACCAGATTATTTGCAGATGTATCATCTGTGAACGTGGGAACATGTGGGTGTATAACTGTGTCTGTGGTGGATTCACTGTGCCACCAGGGCACAGGTGTGCTGCTGTGAGGACAGCTGGACACTGGGGACACAGTGAAGTCCAGTGGTGCTTGGGGATCACTGCATAAGCCTTTCATTCAGTAAGAGTCAGTCCTGACACTGATTTCACTGAGAACAAGACTCGGTCCTGTATGAAATCAGCTTGCCATCTTTGTAGGTGATATGCTGAGGACAGCTCTGATGCTGTGACCTCTCCTCCTTGAACCCAAGGACCCTCAAGCCTCTTCCTAGGTGACAATAAAGGCTGCATCCTGCCCTTCCCATGCATCCCCTCTTTGTCTGGCCACGCTGTGACCCTGGAGCCATAGGAGAGTGACACAATTCCTCATGTCTCTTGGCATTTGGAACACATATTTTCTTGGTTTGACTTGGGGGAGAACATTTCCAAGAATGTAACAGGATGGGTTTTAAATTGCACACTTTGCCATGAGCCATTCTCTGAGCTCTTGCGTACATGTGACCAACAAGTCTGTGGGCAGGACCAGTAAATGCTGCCTGATGATGGGTGGCTGGTATGGCCACATCCTCTCCCTCCAAGACCTGGGTTGCTGTGGGCTTCTGGAGGAAAGGGAAAATATGTGGTTCCCTCTTCTGAAGTCTGTGGGGTGTGATTTTCTGTAATAAAGCTTATGTGTTATTTTTGTGTACAAAAGCTGCTCTGCCTAAGAGATTTGGACACTACAAGAAGACAGACACTATTGTTGCAACATTCTCTTCTTCAGGGAAGAGAAATTTAAGCTAACTCATCAGTGCAGCACTAATTTTCTTTTCTCCTGAGGGAGTTAGGGAGTATCATGACCCAGCATGGAGATAAACATAGCATTATGGAATATCTTGAGTTCGAAGGGACATCTCTGCACACCCCTTGGGGGCCATGGCTCCAGCTCATCTGCCACCTTATGAAACATGTCCAGTGCTCATATCACCTCCATGTCTGGCTGCAGTGCCAGGGCATCTGGCAGGCCTTGTTTGTGCAAAAGAGCAATGAACCATTTATTTGGCTGGGGCTGCAGTGGAAAATCTATAACCCCAACACTATGAAGGCTCCAGAGGGGGGGGCATAGAGACCGTGACTCATGACTCTGAAGATTTTTTTTTGAGAAGCATCATTGGTCTTGGAGTAATGTGAAACTGGATGGTGGGATGTAGGACATGATAGTGTCCTCCTCCTTTGTCCAGTTGGGGCCTTGCCAAAGGGAGGGCAGAAAACCCTCCAGTACTGGCAGCCCCAAAACCTTTAGACATCCCACATTTCCTCTGGCCAAACCACCAGGTAAAATTGGGTCACCTGCCATAAGTTTTTAGTGGGATCATGGCCCTGTTCTTTCTGGACCTATAACCCAAGGATAATGAAAGGAAGAAAAACAGAAATACTGCATGCTGACTTTCATCATTTTACAGTTTGGCTTTTTTTGAGGGTGAAGGATACAGATTTTGTGATGTAGAAGCACCACTGATTTATACACTGGAATAAAAAAATCACTCTGACAATATTTATATAGTTAAAAGGTTTTGAGGTGTGCCAGGGAAAAACTCAAAATAATATAATGGAGGGAGTATTCAGGGTCTAAATTTACAGCAGCTACCCTGACATCAGTAGGATTTAAGTCCATCCTCTCAGTATCAATGGACAAAGCCCAGATTTATGCCTTGTAATTCCTCACCATATTGAGACAAGAAAAGATGGAAGTCAGCATGAATTATGTGTAGAGGCTCTAAGGAATGGAAGTGGTCTCCCTTGCTTGAGATTCATTGAACTTAGTGCACAGACTCTGATTTAAAATCCCAAATGCCATTTGGCATCCATCTGGTGCCTAGATGATGCCTAAATAAGAGCAGTTTTTTACCCGTTATTTTTAAGCAGTCTTCCTGGCAAAAGGACAATGGCAGATTGTGCTGCTATTGCATTTGCACCAGATTTTCACTAAGTGCAGATTTATGTTTATTTAATCACCGTTACTGGTTTATAAGTTATGCCTCATTTCTTTAAACAGTATGATTTCCCACCCCCCCAAAAAAAATCTGAGTAGAGGATTTATGATGGAAAATCCATAAAAGGTCCCTTTTGTTCCACCTAATTGAATTTCACCTCCCGTTACCATTACCTTATTCCTGTTCACAGCAGAGAGAATGAAAAGCTTTGGCAAGTTTTTGGGTGAGTATGTCCAAGAAGTTAGAAATCTTGGCCATTTTTCTGGAAGGTATTGTGTAAGGCAGACATCCTGGACATATCCCTGTGTTTTCCCCCTTTCTTTAGGTCTCATCCCAATTGTCAGCCTGAAGTTGTAGCATAGCTGCATTCAAGTGCTCTGTAGGATGGAGTTCCTCAAACCTACATTAACTCAAAAAGCTTTGCTAGATCAATTTGGCATTTAAATCTTTAAGAAAGGGTTCAGACAGCACTGGCAGTCCTTAGCCTTTGATTCCCTGGATCTTTGGTTCAGCAGTGATTTCAGCCCTAGAAATTACCTGGCAGCATCTCATTGCAGCTTTGTGTTGTGCCTTTCCTGTCTCGTGTCACTGTGAACAGCAGCGTTTCAGTGACTTCACTCAGCTGATTTTCCATGATTTCCTGCCCAAAAAGGACCTGTTTCCTTTGTGGGTTTGTTTGGGGTTTTCTTGGTTTTTTTTTTTTCTTTTAAACCATTCTTAACAAAGAAGTGATGTTTGTGTGGTAATTAACTAGCCAGTCTAGATATAAACTTTCTTCTGGAAAGCACTTGCTGCTCAGAGAGGTCAAAGGCCCTCAGTTGCCAACAGAAATATGATTCAACAAGCAGGAGGCATTTTGGAAGAGAAGTATCTATGCTCTTGACTTCACTCCACAAAATGAATAGGAGACTCCCTGTAGCCCTGAGTGCAAAAGTGAGATCCTCCAGCCCTGGCTCAGCTGCTGTCTGCATGTGCAGCTGGAGCCTGGGGATGTGATTTCTGTGGGCACTTGGATGTGTGAACGACCTCGGATTTCACCTCATGGTATGAGTTTCACAGTGGTCAAGACAGAGAGAAGCACGATCACGGGGAAGGAAGGGTCCCTTATATGAATATTCCTTGTGCCTAAGGACACTGAATGACTGAGAAGCTGGGATCTATTGTGAACTACCTGGCACATGTTTAGTGAGAAGTTAAGGATGGCTTGCTGGGCACCAAAGTGTCTGTATATATATATATATATGCACACAAAGTGCACACTGAGCTCAACCAGCTAAACTTGGAACATGCTGGACACCAAGACATCTCACCTGCAGCTAAATCCTTCCAATGCACTCAAGAGGCATTTCTCTGGCTCTTTCACCACAAAGGTATGCACCCACTGGTGTTTAGGCACCTGTTAGGACCAGCATTTTACAAAACTCAGCCAGGAGACACAACATTGAAGGAAGATTGTTCTGGGAAGAGGAGTTTATGTCATTAAGTACTTAAGACTTATGAGGTCACTTAGGTGGCTTCCACCTCATATCACTCATCCAAAGAACACAATGATAAAATCATTTTCCCGGATTAAAAGCACAACTTTGTAGGGTATAAATGAGGTTAGGTTCCCTCTGCAGACATTAGACTTGGCAAAAGTCTGCCTCATCTCAGAGGTAAGGGCATTCTTATGGATCCAATTAGAGAAAAACCACTATCTGGCAAGAAAGGACAAAACCTATAATACTTCTGATTATACAATGGCAGCTGGAATAAAATTTTCTCATATGGGAACACATGAGCTCAATGTGTAAGGAGAAACTGGGCTTGTCAGATTTAATTAGAGTGAGGGAAATGACCTACAGTCAGAAACTGCACACGTTGTCCACTCCTGGCTCCTGGGGCTGAGCCAGACTCGGAGGTCTGTGGGACAGCACCCTGCACAGGACAGGAGGTCACTCCAAGGGCTTCTCGCTGCTGGTGGTGAGAAAACTGTGGGCTTTCATTAAAATGTTGTCTCGTGCTGGTGACAGGATGATAGAGGCTCCACCAGAGAGTCTCAAAGCGCACTCCAAATAGCTGTTAGTGGTGGGATAGGGGCCAGCGTGTTCCAGCAAAGCGTGCACAGGCTGGAGGCTGGTTTGGCCTGTGCGAGGGCCATCGCGGGTAATACATCAGATCCGTCCACCTGAAGTACATAAATAGATGTAATTACATCAGCATCCAAGTGCCTCATAGCACTCCTCTAAGCTAGAGATTTCCTGTTATTCCCAATTTATGTGGAAGCCTGGGGGACAAGGAGACTATAGGATTTCAGTGGGATCCAGACCTTCAGTTACCCTTCCAAGCCCTACGCTTGGGGACATGTGTATCATCGTGCAGGAATGGCCTCTGAAGGGCTGCCAGCCGCCTGCCCATGGGGTGGTGGAGCTGGACTGCACTGACCTGCTGCGGTCATTTGGGCGCTGGAGCTCACACAGGGCTTGGAAGCTGCTTTGCAGTGTAGAAATAGGTGCAGATTCACTGGGAGAGTGGAGTGGAGGAGAGGGTGGTAGCACCCTCACTGGCACCATGTGTTGGGTCCAACATGCTCCTGCTCTCCTGAGCCAGGATCTTGGATCCTGGGGGATCGTTTTCCTGATGACAACTTCCCAGGTGACATCAAAACAGTTTTATTTTCCTTAAGCTTTTGCTGAACTAAGAAAATCAACTTGAAATACAGTCATGAGGTGCTGGGAAACGTTTAGAGAGAAAAGCAGCATTTTGACCAACCGGAAGTGGTGTGAATGTTTTTGAGATAATTCTAACAAATGAAGACTTATCTCACTGATATCTCATTGGCTTTACCAAAACAAAACTTTGCACAGATAAGACATTTTATCCAGTTCTTGGTAGTTGGTTGCAGGGGTTTATGTTTTATGCTTTCTATGGCAGAAGCTGTCCTGAAGAGTGACTGGAGCTTCAGTCTCAGCTGAAGTCTCTGAATGTTACTACAAATACAAAGGCAGATCACTGCATGCCCTTTTCAGCATCAAGCCAAAAATTGCTTGTCTTACAGACTCAAGATCTTTGCTTCAGGGAAAAAATCTTTGGGGCAAGGGGAAAGAGAAACCCATAAAACCCTCAGTCTTCAAATTAAGTGTGTTCTCCCATTTTATGCAAAGGGAAGTGGATATATCTGAAAGGAACATAAGAAAATCCCCACTTTTCACTGGCATAGTTACTCATGCCGTGCTCCCATACGAAAGGGCACTGTTTACCCTACTAAAGATCAGGAAGGGCTGTGTCCCTTGGCTCTCTTCTTGAGGCAAATGTGCAAGTGGTATCTTGGGCTCAGATGTGTGCAATCCTTTGAAATTTGATTTGTCCCCTGGTCCTGTTGCCTGTTATGCAGAGTTGCAGTGGGTGGGACAATCATATTGGTGTCCCCATTGGTGACTGCATGTATTTCAAGAATGTTCTGTAATACAACCTGGCTCATTGTTGACAGACATAACTTTCCAGGCTCCTTTTCTTCTCCTTTACTCCCTTGCTTATTAGGAGAGCAATAACAAAACAGGTGTACCTGGAGGGCAAGGATGCACCACCACACCAAGCTGCAAGGTTCAGACAGAGCAGGAGAAGGCCTTTCTTGGGGAAGAGATCTCTTGCCCCCATGTGCAGGCTGTTCTTACACATCCATCCTTGCCTGGTGTATTACCCAAGGGCAAAGATCTGACCAACGTCTCAGCAGGCAGAGTGCCACCGTGACAGATGGGCACAAGAGGGGCAGCCAAGAAGCCATGTATGTGCATCCAGTGTGTTTAGGGGTTGGGTTCCCAGCCAGGAACGTCAGAGCAGCTGTCCACCCTCAGTTTACGTGCCTGTAGTTTAGGGGGATCTTCCACCACTAATCCAGCTTCAGAGATGGTTTAACTTTCAAAAATTAAAAATAGCATTCATTGCCCCATATGGAGGGTGAGTCTTGACCCATTTGCATAAAGGGTTGGTGTGGGTGAATGGGGAGGGGGGCAGCATCAAAGAATGGGAGGGTGGGGAACTACGTAAACCTCCATTTGTCTTTTTGATGGGATCTGCTGTGGGATTGTTAGGAATGCCTCCACACACTAGTCAGATCTGGCCAGAGTGCCCAAGGCAGGATCTGGGCTCTGCTGGAAGAGAGCAGAGAGGACTGAATTCTTTGTATCCTATTCATCTCCGTCCTAGAGCTCCATGCTACCCCACGGCAGCAGTGACTAGACTTAGTTGTTCAAAATTGACATTTTAAAGCCCTGTAGTTAAAATTGAGTCCTCATCACAAATGTCTAACATCTGGGTGTCAGATTCTGCAAGAAAGATGTGCTGGTCTCTTGCACAGCTACAGATGTACCTTTTCAGAGGGATGGAATAAGATTTTCCCTGACTTGAATTATCAAATTTACAGGTGTATTTGGATATTCAGAGCCATAAATAATAAAGGACTTAGATTGAAAGAGATCAGACACTAAAGGACCTGCCTTAGATGCTTAGCTGATAGAGATCCTGACCTGTGATTTGGGAGCTGTGGCCCATGCACTTCACAGACCACTTAAGAAAGGGTGTGGACCAGTCAACATATGGGGAGCCCTCCTAATTAACCCCAAAGAAAGGCTAAATAGGGGTCTGTATTTGCCTGTATTTTGCACTTCCTGAAATGTGGGGTAGCGACAGCCTGGCGACTGAAGCATCTCAATTCAGTGCTCATCCAAAGTGTGGAGATCCTTACACATCAATCTGCATGACATACGTGCAAAAACTTACCAGAGCCCAGGATTTAAACTTTTTATTCTCTTGTAAAAGATTATTCTCCAGCCACTGGGATATTGGGGAACCTGACTGTATCTTTACATCCCCACTGGTCTGAGTAGCATCTTGGTACTGGACCTTTGCTCACAGAAGTGGTTCATGCCTACCAGGTTTCAGTTTGATTTAGTTGCTGGGTAGAAAGGCTGTTGTTAGAAATGTAGTTGACAGTATCAGTCAAAATGTTTAGGGGAAAACTTTAGGGTTACATCTGAGAATTCGGTGCACCTAAATTTTGCACAGAAGCACACCTAAACAACCTGTGTTCTTTTGGAGCCTAGATTCTCAAATACACTCTGATCCTAATGGAATTTCAACTTTGGAATATTACTGGACATCTTTAGTTATCACAGAAATAAATGTTGTTTAGTTGCAGAAATGAATGACTGTAAATTCTCCAAACTCATATTTTTCAAAGTTACTTGAGATTTGTGACTGGAGGTTTAGGATATGGCAAAGTGAGCCAGGAATGACTTCTTTTCACCTCTGATTCTGGATAAATGTTCTTACTTGCGATAATGTCTGAGGTCAATCGAAGCATTTGGGGTTATCTGTCACACTAGAACATTCCCAGTCAGCCATGATGATGTGACCTGTAGGCTGTACACCTGGTCATCTGCTTATGGCCCAGTCCATGGAAATGTGCTGATATAGCTGTGGCTTTACCTTCCAAGGTCACTCAGATGTGGCTGGACATTTTTCCCTTCATTTGAAACACCTTATCTTTCCCACCTTTCTCCTTCTCTGTGCTGTTACTTATTTTCCTGTTTTCCAGCACTGCAAATCAAGCCTCATAAAGCATATGAATTTGAAGCTCATATGAGAGATACACAGAAAAATGCTGAATCACATTCTGACATCTTCCAGGGGCCCCTGTGCATACCTCAGCATTATGTAGCAATTGTAGCTTACAAGAGACCTGTAGGTTATCCCTGTGTGGTTATCACAGGCGTGAAAACCAGCACACTCAATCCTCGTGTGTGAGTTCTCCTAAATCACTGGGTTTCAACCCATTGTCTGTAAATAGCATGTGTTTGTAGGAGTATTTTCCCTGTATGTGGAAAGGAGTTTTGGAGGGCTTTGCCTCCCTGCAAAATAGCTCTATGCAAGATTCAAGGCTTGACTTGTTTGGAGTGTTCTAGTGATAATAAAGATGATCATCTGCCCTGTTTTTCTCAGTGACTTTCTTCAAATTCCTCTCTCATAATCTCAGTACATTTCATCCATAATCTGCAAACACTGCGTGCTGCAGTGTAAACCAGAGAGAATAATTTCTGGAAATGGTCACCTGGAAATGGCATTATGAACACTGAAACAATAAACAGAATAGGAAGAAAGGGGACATAATGAATAAACATAAATTTTGCAGAGTTACTGCAATATGTTAAACCAGAGTAACTATTAAAATGTATAGGTATGTATGATACTTTATGTATTCAGTATTTCTATTCAGATGGTGCTAAGGCATCCTGTAGATGGACAAGAGCAAGATTTTGGTAGACAGCTAGTAACCCAGGAATGCAGAGCTCTGACAACAAGGATTTACCCAGTCTCCAGCTGCTGCCTAAATAAAGGAATGGTTTGTTTTGTGATCTTCATTATGGATCTCAGGGCATGTGAAATTCTGCTTAAAAACAGAACTCATGGAGTTAAAAAACAAGGCCAAAGTGAAAATGAGTAGGATGTAAAGACAAGGGATGTGCACCATAAAATTCGTAACTACTGAGGGCAACAATCAGTTAAAAGTTTAATGGTTGGAATCAATGAACTTAGAGGTCTTTTCTAACCTTAAAGATTCTATGATTCTGTGATATGAACTTTACTTGGAGTGAGGAAGGATGATTGCCCTTGTCTTCCTCATACTGAGTTTTCACCATCAGTCTTGCTTCTCCTTTTCCTGGCTGAGTGCATTTCTGCCCCCACTGAGAGCAGAGCACCTTCACCAGAAGTGACTGCGAATCTCTCACTTCAGTGGGGTGGTTAGGGCTGTGTTTGGGAGGAATTATGACTACTTGATTTGGGAGTGGCATGGGAAAAATCAGAGTTATTCTCCACCCCAGCTGGAGCAGGGATGTCTGCAGCACCAGCCCGTCTTGCATCCTCTGGTTTCTGCTGGGGACGTGGCCATGCCAGAGTCTGAATCCCCTGGCATTCCCCAGCCTTGGCATGTGGAGTGCTCAGTGCTGGTGTATAAAGAAAAGCCCTCTGTAATAACCCAGCAGAATAAGGCTTTGCTTTCAGGAACTTTCTGGACTCGCCCTATTCCCCAGTCACTATAATGTTCCAGCAAATACTTTGTGAGACAGTTTTCACACTGCTTCTAGGAACACATAGAATATTCAACCAAAATGTTATGCGTTGTCTGTTTGACCTCTTGGCGTTCATTGATGCAAGTTTACCTCATAGCTACTATTTTCCTAATAAATTCTGTTTAGGGTTTGTTTTTCAAGCTCAAATGGAAAATCCCAAATTGTGTCATGACAAGAGTAAACACTCCTACATGCTGAAAATGTTCTGTTTTCCATTGCTCTGTTGCCAAAGTCTGGGGGTGAAAAAAGGGCTCACACAGGCTGAGTGTCGAGGGTGTAGCAGAATGGGAGGTAGCCAGCTTGGAGTCTGAAACTTGTGTGTTCCTTCAACAACCGAGTTGCTATTGCCCTGATCCATCCACAAAGGATCAATTAATCAAAGGTTTCTCCTTAATCAACAGATGCAGCTATCCTTGCCCTGATTAGCTAGTGGAAGGAAGGTTTTTTAGTGAAAGAAATATAACTAGCTCACACAGTGCTGGGCAGACCAAAACCAGCTTGAAGAAGTGTGAATCTTGCACATCTGGATCCTTGACACCTCTGGACCACAGCACTTGGAGAGGTGGTGGTGCAGCAGAGTTCCCTGAGGCTTTACCATCTGAATCTGAGCTCTGCCTCTTTGCAAGTCTGAACTCAGAGCAGCATTTCACGGAAATGAAGGAATTAAATTCCAGATAGGCCTTGGGAAATGCTCTGGATGATGAGGTGCCTGAATTCAGCACACTGGCTCTGCTGAGATGCTCCAGACTTCTTCTCAGCTGCCGTCTGACACTGCAGCAAGTGCCGAATTTTCAGCTAGAAAGTCTAAGCAAGCCTGCCAAGACCTGGCAGAGCTCAGCTACCTGGAGACGTGCATGAACCTCATAGGATTCCCATATCAGCCATTCCTCTCCCACTGCTACCTATGGACCAAAGGGATGTTCAGATAATTGGGGCATGGCCCTTTGAGATCAGCTGCATGACACAAGTCCCTGCAGAGAAGTTGTCCTCCAGCTCATCTGAGGCTGGGCTATCAGTTCGTATGTTGTTTATGAGGCCAGATAACCTTTAGGTTATTGCAGAGATACACCCTATTGAAGTCCTGTCACTTTCTGTACACATTCAAATATCCATCAGGTTGGGGAACAAAGGGAGAGATGAGCTAGAGGAAGAATATTGTTTTCAAATCTTGGATTCAATCTCCTACATTTCAGGTGTGTATTTTCAACCTATGGGTGTGTGAGAGGCAGGAAAGGCAGGCCAGCCTTGAAGACAGAGTAGCAGAGGATTCACAGCTGAGTTATGTACCCAACTGAATGGCAGTGTTTGATTCACTTTTTTTAAAGCTTTATCTCCCTTGCTACCAAGATCTCCCTTCACTATTAAGTGCAGCTTTTAAGCTGCAGAGTCTTTGTCTCCAGCACACTCTGGATCCAAGGTATTATCTATAAAATCAAAAAGAATACACTTTAAAGGTTGATTTTTAGACAGGCTTTCTCTTCAGTTATGCTATATTTACCCCACAGATTTCAGTGAAGAACTTGTTTGCCTTGTAGGGAAGGGAGAATAGTTTTACTCTGAATGAAGCCAACTTTGAGGTCTGACCAATGGACACATATTCAAGCACGGTGTGTCCTTGTGTCAGTGGTTTCCCAGGCCTTTTTGAAGAGGCAGGCTGACATCTAAGTTCTCACATATGAGAAATCTCAGTGCAACTGAAGTAAGTGACAAAAGTTTCATTGATTTTCCACTGGGAGTGATTTCACTGAAAGCAATTAGAGCTCAATAGCAGAAACACAAAAACATATCAAATGCTAACGTGGCCCAGACGTTCATGCTGAAATGAGAATTGTCTTGCTGAGATGTCTTACTTGGGAGAAATATTTTGAGAAGGATTTGCTCATTTCTCTTATTTGTAGGGAGTGGGAGACTGAGTTAACTCCTTCCATCCCTGCAAAGGGACCTCATTTGAGGTGAGCTATCAGATCCCTCTTTCTCAAACTGGACACTGCACAGCTGAGTTTCCCAAAATCTGCTAATCACTTCAGAAATGCTTGGCTCTGGGGTCTGTCCTGAAGGCATTTCTTGACACATCCAAAGATAATCTCGAGTCTGCCAGAAGGACTTTGGAGCCAAAATATTAACCTTTCATTTTTCATTTCTCTCTCCACCGAGTTTAGTCCAGCTCCCAGGGAAGAAGTGACAGGCTTCTGCTGCAAGCTGCTTTGCTCAAGCCATGCACTGCACATGCCCATGCCCAAGTGTTTTTGCAAGGAGAGAAAAGCCAGCTCCCCACCAGGCTGGCTGCTTAAGGAAAGCAGGAAGGTGGATAGCAGCTAAGGAGCTTTTTAACACTCCAAGAGCTTGGTCTGTTCTTTTTCTTCACCAAGTGGGCTGATTGACATCCAAGACACATTTAATCCTGCTCTGCAAAAAGGCAATATTTTAACAACTAAACGGCTTGTTCACCTGAAACCTCACATTTTCCAAGAAAATGTGCCAAGCTGGGTTTGAAAATCTGCATGCAAATGGATCATGGGATATGTGTGATAATTTCATGACTTTCTGTGACTCTTACTGCGAGGGTAGCAGCATGCTTTTGTGTATTAATGCAGTGGCTGATTCATTTTCCAGCAATCCTTACCTTATGGTAGATAAGACAAGTGCAGATGTAAAATACAGGGCTTGCTTCATCCACAGGCAAGCCCAGCTGTTTCTGGGTGGAAACCTGCCATAGTTTCACAGTTCATAACGGCAGTGTGTAAAATTTTAGAGCTGAAATTGTATTTCTCCCACATACTGACTGCTGTAGATGTTGCCACAAGTTGCATATAACAAGGTGAGCAAGGGGAGTCTGACTTAACCTGTTAGTAGAAGGTGACTGGTCAAATAGTGCCTTTAAAGCAATCTTTCATCAGTGGATTGACTAACCTCCCCTTTTCCAGTGAAGAAAGCAGGTCTTTAGTGGCCGAGCTTCCACTAGGATGGATTTTACACAAGTGTATTAAGGAAAAGAGCATTTAGCCAATGTGCTGCTTAGAAAAACAAAGGAAAAGTTCATCAAACTGGGTATGTGAGGGTAGTGATCAAACTGGGAAAAAACCTATTATAAATATGGGCACCAATCAGATCAGTTAATAACACAAGTAATTGAGTACAGATAGTGGCACAGAGTAGAAGAAAACATGGAGTGCGGGATCAGGAGAGAAGAAATCAACAGAGCTCCTAATTATCTTTTTTGACTGATCAGAAGAATACCAGCTGGTAGGAAAGTAACAAGACAGTAACTGCAAACATAGGGATTGAGAAGGTGTGACCAGGGAGGAAGGGAAGCTTAAAAGAGCAAATGTAGGCAGTGTTAAGAAAAATGGGAGCTGAGTCATAGCAAAGTGAAAAACTATGAGTGTAGCAGGAGAAATAATGAGGTCTGAAGCAAAACCCCAACATACAGGGAAGTTACACCCCACTTCATGGCACAAGAGTTGGTTTGAATAGGTGGTTTTACAAATAATATATTAGAAAAGACCTAAAATAGCAGCAGTGTAGGTTGGCAGTGGTCTGTGTGATCCATTTACTCACTGTATCTGTCCACCATGGGATGTTTTTTCCCTCCAAATGCTGGGCTGACTCACTCTTTAATGTGTTTGCAGTTGCACAACTGCTTTTGGATTCCTGTGAAACAGGCAGGCAGCTCTTTTAACCTCCAACCTTTGCCTCTGTTATGAGATTTTGATTTTGTTGTTTCGTGTGTTTGACTAAGTGAGAATCAGACCCTGTGACCCTGGGGGCTGGAGGGGACCCTTCCCCTGGCTCACTCGGGAGTCTTAGTTCAGTGTAACAGCATAAATGTCCAAAGGCCAAATTCAGTGCCACTGGAGGCAGTGGAAAAGATGCCATGAGCTCAAATGGTCCAGGGCTCAGAGCCAAAAGTTTCTTAGAACAAAGACAAGGAGACACTCGCACTCTGCCCAACTCATGGAGGCTCATGTTTTGTGATTAATTTCTTTTTTCAGTACACTGTAGAGGGAGAAATGCCTTTCAATAGGAACATCCACAGGATGTGTGCAGTCAGCATGAAACTTGTGCTCTTTACAAATTATATGCACTTAAGGACTGAAGTCACTTAAAGCCAGACAAGTTCCTCTTGAAACGACAGTTCCTGAGGAAACAGCTTGTGAAGTTCAGGACTGAACTTGCACTTTCTTGGAGAGAAAGAACCAGAAGTCAGCAGGATCTGGAAGAGTTTTTTCACTTCCAAGGAAAAAGGAAGGCAGAAAGTGGAATGACATGATCCTGACTCCCATCTTGAGCCTGCTCAGCCTGGACCCCCCCTTCACCCTCTGCAAGCAGTCGAGGGTGCAAGACAGTGCACCCAGGGGAGAGCTGGCAAGGCTGTTTCTTTTGAGGGAGCACAGGAAAAGCAGCCATTTGGGACATGATGGGAAGTTCACACTGCCAGGGAAGTTTGTGCCTGCAGCATGTTTGCCTTCCTGGAAGCTATGAATAATCGAGGAAAAAAAAGGGGGGAGGGGGCGTGAATAAAGAAACACCCAGAGACAAAATGAGAAAAAAAGCACCAAAAAGTCATTTGCAAGAAGAAATTTTATTTGACTTCCTGTTCTATTGCCCTTTTTTCTTTTTTGCTTTGGCTACTCTTTTCTTTGTGCACACTGAGCTTCATTAAAAGACCATTTATTTCACTAGTTTGTGCATAAGCTAATTATATCCTGTGCACAGCACGCATGGACTTGACAAGCCAAAAGGGACAGCTAGGACTGTGGCTTCGTTAAAAACAGTTTTTCATTTTATAGTACTATAAAATATAATGATACAGTTCAGTCCCAAACTTGCAGTAACCAAATTTGTATGGCACAGAATCCATTCCTCCAAATTTGGACTTCCTAGCTGAAGCTTCAAATACTTTTCATTGCTGTATTTTCTCTATCTCCGGTCACTGCCTCATTGAAAGGTGTCAGGAATGATTTAGCCAGTAAAATTAAATCGTTGTTTTTCTACCAACAGTAATGACTGGGGTTGGCCAAAATGGCATAAAAGATTCAGGAACACATTGATTTAAAAATAACATTTAATTCCAATATAATGTGGCTCTGAGGCCCCTTTTAGTGAGATACTTTAAAAACATAAATATAGGCAGTACTGGCCTTGAAAGAATTTATGTGCTGGAGGCTCTGATCCTACCAATATAAATCTATGCCTAGATGGAGGATTCTATCTGGTGGAAAGTTCTGTACTGCTAATGGTTATTGAGCCAGAAATTACCCCATTTTAATCTCAGATCCCTGGCTGAACTTGTGAGGCTGAAACTCCCCAACAGCAGAGAGAACTAAAAAAAACAGAGAGAAGAAAGCTGCTCCTGGACCAGATACCAACAATGACACTTTTACAGCCATTTATTTCTAATTGCAGCTGTGCCATAAATAGCCCAAGATAGCCCTTTTAAAATAATTGCTTAAGATCTGAAAGCCTAACTACCAATTTCCAAGTAACAGGACTTTCCCTTCTAACAGGATGGAAGAATGTGAGAATTCAGAGCATGACTGAGAAATGTCATCCCACAACTCTGTAGCCTGGAAGTTTTCCAAGAGCGCCCTTCCCTGCCTTACCACTGCTCCATTTCTGTGCTGTACCCCTCAGATATCACCAGACAGCAGATTTTTGGGGCAGATTTTGCCTAAGGCAAGGCTTTTTGGTAGATCCTGACCCTCAATGTTTTGTTTGAGCTGATCACGTGAAAAGGTGAGCAGCACCTTCTATGCTCAGTCACCCCTGAACACAAGACACCCTGAAGTCATCAGACCCTCAATACATGAAAGATGAATCCTCCCAAAACCCAGACTTGTCTGTATTTAACTATAACTGCTTGGATCTTCACGACAGAAGGTTTACTCTGGCAAGTCCAGGGTCCCCTGGGTTCACAGATATGAAACCACCAAATGGCAAGACCATAATGAAAGTGTCCCAGAGGAAATGTAGATGGACAGGGTGTCTGATGGACACAAAATTGAACCACAAACTTTTTTCAGAAGCACCAAGGAGAAACCTCTTGGAAATAAAAAGGTTTTGTCAACATGTTCCGTAGCTGGATTTAAGAACAAAATTTAAAAACAGGGTTTGGAAGCAGATTTGAACTGTATGAGCAGAACACCAAGAGATTACATTTTAAATTCCAGACATTGGGATTTAAGTCAAAAAGTATTCACGGCACCTTCCCTCTTTGCTTCCCACCAGTTCTCTGACAGAAAGTATTTCTCCTCCTGGGAGGGCCTAGCAGCACAATTCCCTTCCTTCCCAAGTATTTGTTGGAATGACTTCCCATTTCAGAAACCAAAGGAAAAAAGAAAAATCATTAAAATTTCTCATTAATCAATATTAACTTTGTTGTTAGCCTCCCATATGAGCAGAACCCTTTCTTACAAAGGATGAGTGTTCTTAGCCTGTGATAAGAAAACAAGTTATTTAATCAATATATTTTCCAGCATACGTGTTCTTTGGCAGAGACTTTAAGTTGCCTCTTCTGAGTGTGCATGTGTCTCTGCTCAGATATGTGTGTGTGTGTGTAAGCTTTCCTGCCTCAGAACACAGAGCTGTTGGACATGGATAGGAATGTGTCTGGCATCTTTAGAAGAAAAGACTCAGAAGGAAATCAGCATTTGAGTGAGTTTTGCAAGATATCCAGCTCTGACTGTTTTGCGGTTAGCTTTCCATTCCAAAATTGCTAATGGTGAGCTGTCCAGACTGTGTCTCTTACCAAAGAATTTAGGAATCATGAGAAAACAATGAGTTAGCCGTTAGGAAAGATTAAACTCCCAATCTTAATCCTTCCAACTATCGCTTTACATAAAAAGGGCATTCATGTCTGAACCACTGCTAAAAACTCTTGGATAAATTTCTCGCCTAATTCCACTGAAACTGTCATTTCCACACCAAATATATGGTGACTTAATGTGAGCTGGCTACAGTTTTTGTTGCAGTAGTGTTAGAATTGCCATCTAATACAGGGGTCCTGGTAATGGTGCTACACACTGCATTTACACAGAGAAAATTTACAAGCTGGACAGACAAGAGACACAAAGGATTGCAGAGAAAGGAAATATTTTTATATTTTAGGCAATAAAGGCTCATACTAACAAGATGATTTGCTCATAAATATATAAAGAATTTGAGAAGGAATATGAAATAAACCCAACTGTGCTAAATCCTGCACCATCCCTCCCTATTGCTTTATAAAGGAAATTAGGTTTTAATTTATTGTGGATAGGGCAGGTTGTCCCTTCTGATTTCACTGATGCATCCACAACCAGAACAAAGTGTAACACTTCAGAATAACTAAAGAAATAGCTTCCCAGAATAAGTCTGCTGGCAGTCCCTTGTAACAACCACATTTTAGGCCTAGGAGCAAAAGGATGCTTACTGCCTGTCACTTACTCAGGCATTTTAATTCCTGCTGTTTTCCTAAGCAGGACCTAGACTCAATGTATTTGTAATTCTCAGGATCCTGGTTTTAAAAGTCAGATATAAAGACTTTTATCAAGCTGCAAATTTGGTTTGGTTTTTTTTAAACCTACATGAAACCTACCTGAAAATATGTTTCCAGTCTCTGTCAGTGCTACACTGCCTGACTGGTGACATAAAGTTGGAGGTTGTGACCTTAGCATATAGATATATCTTTTCATGGCAAATCTGTGCACTTTAAGTTGTGAAAACTGTAGAGACAGCAGCTGAATCCCCATGGAATGGCAGCCTCTGTGCTCTGGTAGTTCCAGGTGTGGTGGTCAGAGAGCAGGCAGCTCAACTCCTGTATCACCTACATCCTGGGAAATGTGCATCTTGATCATCTTAATGGAGTTTTCAATTAGCACATTTTGGATAGGAGAAAAAATTGCAAAAAAAAGCCAAAAAAATCCATCTTGCCCAAGTTCGTATTCTGACCCTGCTGTAAGGGCTTTTTAGAGGGGTTTGGTGATGCTGAGCACAATAACACAGAGGACAGGCAGTGACTGCATGGAAACCAGCATGGAAATGCAGATCTGTGTGACGGTGTGAGTAGGACAGAACAGAGGGCTGTGCTGTGTTCCAGCGCCTCTGCAAAGGGAGATTTTTGGTGTTAAGGTTCAACAGCTGTAACTCATCCAGTTGCAGGTTTGCCTCTGGCACCAAGTGCTGCAGTTCTTTAGCCAGCACAAGTGGTCAGCACTGTCCTTGACATGAAGAATGAGCTCATAACAAGGGAATTGACAACTTCCAAGTGTTATGGACAGAGGTGAAAGGATAAGTTTTTGGCACTCTGGAGCCTTTCTATTATTGCAGTGCACCAAACGAAAGGCATAAAGAAAGGAAGAAAAGAACCATGTGGTTCTTATAGGTCCTTTCCTCTGCTCAGCACTGGTGAGGTCACACCTGGAAAACCAGGTCTAGTTCTGGGCTCCTCAGTGAAGGGGAGATATGGACATACTGGAGGTAATCAAACAAAAGGCCATTAAAAACCTGGAGGGGCTGGAGCATCTCTCCTGAGGGAAGGCTGAGAGAGCAGGAACTGTTCAGCCTGAAGAAGGCTTGGGGATTCTTATCAATATATATATAAATACTTGAAGGGAGGGTGCAAATAAGACAAACAGGATTCTTTTGGTGGTAACAAGAGTCAGAGGCACCTGGCACAAACTGAAACATGGGAGAGTTCCTCTGAACATCAAGAAACACTTTTTTACTGTGAGAGTGACTGTCACATGTTGCCCAGGGATGTTGTGGAGTCTCCATCCTTGGAGATCCTCAGAAGTTGTTTGGACACAATCCTGAGCAACCAGCTCTAAGTGCCCCTGCTGGAGCAAGGAATTCACACAAGATGATCTACTGAGGTCCTTTCCAACATCAATTGGTTTGTGATTCTGTGACTGGGCAACTAGAAGGCTTATGTGGCTTTACAGCTCCAAAATGCTGAATAAATAACAAAAAAAAATCATGCATTATACTGCTCCTCATCTTCTGGCTCAGTCTGATGAGCGGTGTTTGAGCAGTGCCCTTCCTGGGTGCACAAGTACTTTCTGTGATGTAAAGGCTGCTGTCAATGCATTCTTGCCTTCCCAGGAGTCAAAGGAGAAATAAAACCTTTTATATTTTCAGGATGTGCAAGGCATCCCACATCCCCCTTGCTGTGGAGGTACCTGTGGCTGCTGTGCTCACTGCAGAGTGTCTCCAGCTGCAGAAATATCTATTGTGACAGCAGGGCAAGGGATGTGTCAGGAGGCACAGGAGATAAATGGCACAGCAGCCACGCTAATGCTCTCCCTGATAATGCAGCTGGAGAGCTAAGACCCATTTACCTCGTTGCTGGATGAAACAAATCAAAGAAGTCAGCTTTTCTACACAATGTACACTATGGTGTCAACAAAAATTATCCAGATAGAATTTATTTTGCCATGTCACTCAATGTTTTTTTAAAAGAATTGGAAAGATTGATTAATATCTTGACTGTTTTGTTGGACTTCTTATTGTATTTTGGTGCAGTGAGCAGCATTTCCCAGACATATGATTTCTAAGGTGGTTATTGTCTGTAGAAAGAATAGGAAGAAAAACAAAATAAAAACTGTATTTAATTTTCTGGAGTTATTACCACCATCTATGCTCCAGTTACACCTGCAAGTCCCTTGCAGGGCAGTGCTCAGCCATTCAGTAGACTATCCTCATTCCAAATTGGGCAAAGGGTCCTTAAATTTCTCCAGGGGAATGTGACCATGCCAAGACCAGAGGTGATGCCTGTTACAAACCCAAAAATGAATCCAGTCTTAGCTCAAAGCCTTAACACCAGTATTACACTTTAGGCTAAGGAGCTGTTAAATATTAAAGGGTTCATACATATAGATAGAGAGGTATAGGCTATATGCTATTTAAATACAGATGACCTCCATCCATGGAGCTCCATCTCCTCTGCTGGCAGTGCCTGGGTGGAAGCATTATCATCCAAGAGAGATGACCTCGAGACCATGAGCCCTGCATGACACGTCCCTTCAAAGCCCTGGTGAGGCTGACACTCATGCCTACAGCAGGGCATAAATGGTTTTCCTGAAAGCACTAAGGCTCCTTGTGTGCCAAAAGCCAGCTCCAAAAGCCTGCAGCTTTAGTTAGCAGAGATAACCAAGTGTATAAAATTTCCTTATGTATTTCAGTAGCTGATTTATTTTTATGGCTCTGAACAATCTATCCAGCCAGAGGAGATTTATCAGTTGTCTGGTCAGTCCTCTGGGCAAAGCCAGGGCTACTGATTCCCTCCAGAGGTTCCCACATCAAACCCAGCAACAATAGACAAGGAAGTGTCAGTTATTAAATGGGCTGAAAACACTTTCCATTGTTAAGTAAAGGATTTCCTTATGATTTCCCATGCCAAATAATAAATTCTAAGTTATACAGTGTGTGCCATGACAGACCAGTACTAGTATGAAGGAGATTAATATTAAAACCAAATGACATCTTCACCATTTCTTGTCAAAGCTGGCTCAGGACTATCCCCAATAGGTGCAAGGCTGAGTTTAACTCTCCATTCTCAATTGTAAGAGATGAAAGGGGAAAGGGGAATACAACATTCTGTGGGAGAGCTTTGCTCTCAGAATTAGGAGGGCTTGTCCTCCAGCCATTGGAATGGTGGAACAGCCTAGTGGGATCATGCTGTGATCTCTTCCATTTCCCTGGAAGCAAGAAATGCAAACTTGTTCATTGCTTCATAAATACAGTAAGTGTTACTGCGAGGGTTTTTTTAAATGGGATTTTTTTTCTTCCTTTTTTTTTCCTCCAGTGGCTAAAAATTGCAAATGCTCAGGAAAAGAAGGAGGATTTTAGGGAGCACAATTCCCTTGGGCAAGCTGTTGTACACATGTACAGGAAATTGAATGCAGAATTACTGCACGCAAGGCTGTTAAAGAAGTGTTGGGGTTATAAAACAGATCTTTCAGCTGCCACCCATTGTCGACATTCCAGTTGTAAAGGGTCACATTTTAATACAAATCTGCTGTCCCAAATTACATTTGTTTTTCCATAAACCAGAAGTTGTCAAAGATTTACAGGAGGGTAATTTTATTCCTTGGTACTTTCACTCATTTATCTTCTTTCTGAATTTCAAAAGAAGGAGAAGGAGGGGAAGGAGAACGAGGACAAGGAGAAGATGGAGAAGAAGGAGAAGAAGGAGATGGAGAGGGAAAAGGAGAAACCCATTGTTTTGGCAGAATTTATTAGGTTGCAATAGTATCATGGCTTCTGTTCTCGTTCTGCTGAAACGTCCATGAAAACTCTGAGGGTCTTTTCCAACACAGCTCTCTTGAAATAGGAAGTGTGATGCTGCAGAAATAGAACACAAAATCCTATTATGCTTGCTGCGACTAATTTATTACCTAAATTCTGTGACCCTGATCTGATATTCCACCTTTTGCCATGTGAGATCATAGCACACACTGAAAATGAGAGGGCTCATTTCTAACTAATTGTGACAATGAAGCAGTTTGATATTCAGATCTTCAGTTGCTACCAGGAATTTTGATTATGCTTCCCTTTCTCTGCCTCTACTTTTCTTCCAGTTTTCGAGGCAACATAGGAAAAGACGTCTCAAGGCCATCTGCAGAATGAGATTTGAGATTATGGTGCAAGTAGGTAGGCACAGCACCAGTTAATTTAATTAGTTTTGAAAGAGGTAAAAGGAAAACAAGCTTACAGCCCCATCACTGAAATCATATTCCAGAGGTATGCTACTTTGTGCTATCATTTTTCCAAAAATTCATCTGAATTTTGTTATCAGGAAATCAAAAGCTGATCTCCCAAACTTAACATAAATCCTTTTTTTACTTGAAGCCAGACACAAAATATATTTTTAAACACTGCTCCTCAATTTACACCCTGGCTATTAATGTTTCATCTGGCTGTTCTAGTCCTATTCATTATTCCTTCAAACTCTATAAATGCATAGGACAAATCCCACAAGTTTTGCTTTTCAGGCTGCAAATTCAATTTTGGTGACTCTACGTGAACTTTGAAGCTCTAGTTGGAGCCAGTCGCTAGGAACAG
This sequence comes from Erpornis zantholeuca, assembly GCA_013400515.1. Lineage (NCBI taxonomy): Eukaryota > Metazoa > Chordata > Aves > Passeriformes > Timaliidae > Erpornis > Erpornis zantholeuca. Next base: position 643,894 of record VZTN01000489.1, read on the forward strand.
CAGCTCCTACTTTGTAGAGGCTTAGTCTTGATTTTGCAAAGAGCTTTTGTGTAATCAGTCAATTAGAGCTGTGACCAGTGATCCATATCAGCAACTGATAGGGAGTGCAGGATTGGTACGCTTGGAATCCAGGCTTCAGCCTTTCTGGTTAGGTAGTGATTCTCAAACAGCACCAATATCAAAGATATTACATCCATGTCTTCAATTTTTTGATTGCAGACACCTATAGTCAAATCTGTATTAATTAGATATATTCTATACATTATTTCTTTCAAAATTTCCATCTATGCTTGAACTATTAGGAAATCCTCTCCAGTAGTTTTCTGTAATATCATCTGGAAGTGTAAATAAATGCACTGATACAATTACAGTCAGTTAATAACAACCAAATCCTGCCACTACAGCCCCAAGTGTATTTGTTTAAACCCTGAAAGGGTGTAGTTATATTGTTTTATCTCTTTGCAGGAGCCTAACTTTTAAAAGAATATTAAGCCACAGTAAATTTTTATTAGTGGGTGCTTATTTAAAACCCACATATTTAACAAGACGCTTTAATAGCTGCTGTTCTGTAAGAAAGAATAATGGGGGAAAAAACTTCAGATCTTACCATTATTTTATAATTTCCCCTTTCAACGACCCCTTAGATCATGTTTGCTCTGTTGGTATAAAATGCTCACACGATTACTGACAATAAATGTTGAATGCAAATACGTTCTCCAGCAGTTAGAACCCCGTGAAGAGCTTTATTTGCAGTGGATAGTGCCTGTCACTGCCTTTAAACACTCAAATGCACTATAAGTAACTTGCAGTCAAATTAAATATTGTTAATTCATCTATGAGTGCAGATTGGCTTACTCATGAACTTAATAATGGAGGAGCCACAGGAACCTGAGGAGTTGTGAGGGTGCCATGAGAAGCCATGCTCAGGGCTGAAGCAGCTGCACCGTGGATGAATCCCTGAGAGTAAGAACAGGAAGGGGAGCAGCATGGGCACAGAGAAGCTGGCCTTATTTGCTCTGAGATTCAGGGATTGCTCCTGAATTTGCCCACAGGCAGCCAGTCTCAGCCACAGGGATGCTCCTGAGGATTCCTGACTGCTTCCCACAGAGACCTGAGGGGGAAGGTGGCAGTGCTGGGGTAGATGAGCTGGGATGTTGGCTGTCCAGGCATGGAGGAGGTAAGTCCTTCATAGAAATGGCTGTCCACAAGGAAAGTGGCACCAGGAGGAGTAAGGAGGGGGACAGGCCTGAAGCTCAGATGTTTGGAGAAACCAAGTGAGTGGATGCAGCAGAAACTGTTTGATACTTAGAGAAGGGAAGATCCTGGGGCTCTGCCACTGTCATTATTTCTGTCATTTTAGCTGACTACATCGACTGTTCTCCAAGAAGGAAATGAGTTCTCAGGTTTTCCACTGAGGACTAGCTCCTGTCCCCTCATCCAGCTCCCCACTCCAGTGCCAACCAACAACCATCAGAGCTGGCTTTGCAGCACCTTCCTTACCACGAAGGTGTCTCTGGGAGGGATGTACTCCAGCCTGCAGTGCCCTCCTCTTCTTCCCCATGGCCATACGTGATGTTGAACAAGTTTTGCATCAACTTATGAGGCATCTGTGCAACAGGTCTGCTCTAACTTCTGATAATCAGTGTCACATCAGTACCTCCCTGCCTTTGCACCACAGCTGGCTTCTGCACAGGTTCCCTGGAGCACTTCAAATACTTTGGCATTTTAAGGGAAAACATATTTAAGTACCTGAACTCAAAATGAAAGTGGGTTAAGCAACTGGACTCTCAGCATGGAAGAATGGAATTCAGGCCACACACAAGCCCATGAGATGCACTTTGTCTGGGTATGGAGCTCATCCTCTCTCTAGACCATTAATACCTAGTGCAGAAGCAAAGCACCTTCCAGAGTCAAATAGGATGGGGTTCATGCATAGGATGGGGTTCCCTGTTTCTCCAAAAACTGGAAAAAGAGAGAGAGAAAAGACTCACTCTTAAAGCATGGCTCAGAAGATAAGGGTCCTGGTTTTCCATTGCTATCTTCTTCTAAAAGTGTGACAGAAAACAGCCTGTCAGTGAGGACCAGAAGTAACACTTTTACCCACAGGATCTTGTTGATGCTGTTTGTTTACCCATCTCTAGGAACCTGGCTTGTCTTTGGTGGGAATGGTGTGGGCATGCAAGGACACCTGTCCTGGGCTCACATCCGTCATCTCCTGCTCTCCTGGGGCATGGTGGATCTAGACTATTTGATCCCCGTGGCTCAACTGGAGCTTAAACAGAAAAATGGCACCCTCCTGTGGCAATGGTTTAAAAAAAAATAACTGTGACTAAATTGAGAGCAGGGTCTAATGCTATCAGCATGTGTTACCCCTTTGTACACCCACCAAAGGAGGTTTCACGAGGCATGAAGGTGCCCCTCTGCTTGTGCAAAAACTTTGGCATCTGAGTGCTGGGGCGATGCAGGGAGTGCACCAGAGCAAAGCCCTGGGCAGAAAGCCTCCAAGGTCAGTCAGGGAGTCCTGTGGCAAGCTCGGAGGCAACTGTTCAGCTGCATGGAGCCACTCTGGATCCCAAAGTCCGCATCCGGACAGCCTCGAGAGCCTACATCCTTTTTTTGGACTTGGCTCTTTGTCAAAACCATAGGGTACAGTGCCTGCATGGACTTCAAAGGGAGGACACCAAATGTGATTTGGCCCAGGCAGTTACGACCATTTATTGCCAGCATCTTTCTCAGATACTGCTGCCAAGGGTTAAAATGTTTACATGCCCCCTGATTTTAAATGGACCGGGTTGCATGTCAAATGCCAACGAGAGGGACAGCTGGAGTATCTAAACCAAGAGCTTTGATCTTGGTATCTGTAAAAAAGAGGTCATTTGGTCTCCCCAGGAAGCACAGACATTTAGAAGGTCCCCGTACAACTCATGCAAGTATTTTATTAACAACGATTTCTATTCACATTTAGGTAGGTTGTATTACTACTTACTAAATTCCTCTTATATATACATGTATATGCATATAAATGTATGAATATCTGCATTTTTGTGTGTGTGTGTATGCATATGCATACACACACACACCTCATATACACGAATTTGTGTGCTCGTGTGATTATCTGTGTGCTTTCTAATGTCCAGTGTTTGTATGCAGACATATCTATCAACTTAACTGCCAAGAAACAACAATGATGTAAGCATTATGTTTTATCTCTAAGTCAGTGTTTGCAGAAATAACCTGAAAAGTTTGTCTGTATGAGAACCTTTGAGTAAACCTGCAATTGTAATAAGAGTGTGTGGTGTTTTCAGGAAGACGCAGGCATGAAACACAGACTTTGTTGTGCTGTAATCACGTCTGACATTGATTCAGAAGAGAAGAATTCTAAAATACAATATTGCACAGGGGAAATATTTCTATTCTTTAGCAGAGGATTTTGTGGTTAGTTCACAATGCAATTAAAATAGCCACCAGATGTTTATGACTTCAGGCAGCAGTTAACTTTAGTGTCTCTAAATCGCTGTCCTTCACTTCTTTGTCAGAATAAATAAGTATTTTCTGCGCTGGAGATAAAAATCCTTTATTTTTAAACATATGGGGGGGGGTGGTATGTATTTCCATTTGGCAGAGCTCATGTTGTTCTGTGACAGACTTCTAAGAAATTATAATCTCGAAGTTAAAATAAAATCTCTCTCCAGGATGAAATAAACATATTTACTTAAATGTGAGATGAAATGTACAGTAACATCATTAGACTGAAGTGATTTGTGAGAAGCAGTATTGCAAAAGGCTGTGGCTTTTCCAGAGCACATAATAAGCATAGAAAGATATTCTTTTTTTTTTCATTGATTAATAGGATTATTAGTATGCAATTTATCTTTAAAGACATTTAAAGAGAGCCTGCTGGGCTCCTAGTCTGGTAATTTTTTAGAGTCTGTTATTCTTATTTGTTTCGGGGCTATTAATTTTGAGGCCACATTATATTGAAATTATATTTGAGTACCAGGCTCAGTATGTGATCACTGTGTTCCATCACCCAAAAGAAAGTTAATGAATTTAGCTGCACACTAACATTTTGAGAAATAAACTATTGAAGATCTGCAAAATAAATTTTAAAAAATTGAGGTACAAAAATTTATAGTGACTTGTCTGGCACCTTACCTAAAGGAGAAGGAGAGCTCCAGACAGGAAGGGAAAAGCACTGAAGTGTCCTAAGTTTAAAATGCTATATTTCAACTACTCAGTCATGTCTGAGATGGTGTGTTGATGATGTAATCTATAATTTAAGTTCATAAAATTATGAAATATCTCATGTAAGGTGGAAATAGATAAGATAAACTGGTGTTCATGGGTACATGGCAATTTTAAATAGTTAAATAACAGTATGATCTTCAGAAACAAAATTATGGCATTAAAAAAACCCCACAGAGTGGAAAGAAAAGAATAGAGAGTAAGAGAATATCTAATTTTGGGCATGTTGATAAGGTCCTGAAGATCAGTGTCCATGCACAGAAACTGGCAGTTTCTCACCTAAACAGGGCAGGGTTAATGGGGAATCCTCCAAACAAACCAGTGAGAGGATTTGAACAGGCTCTGCTGAGCCCTGATTACTCAAAGATTTGATGTCCAGTCCCTTGGGGCATCCAGACATGATCCCCAGCACATGGAGGCACCAAGATTACTGTCCCTTTTGGAAAAAAACCCTTGCAAACTTGCAGTGGGTTCATTCTGGCCCTTATGCACAAACACATCAGTAACTCTTTGGGGTCAGAAGAGAAGTGAAGTGGTTGGAGCCCCCCCAGATTCCCCCCACGCTCCCCCAGGAGGCTGTCAAAGTCTGAAAGCTGCTGCAGAGCATTTCAGCTGGGACAAACAAGCATTTTCCCCCTGAAAGGCTGCCTCTCTCCCTGCTCCCATCTCGCTGTGTTTCTCTGGCAGTGGCTGATGCCAGGAGCCGAGGCTGTGCCTGTGCTCATTAGCTCCAGCCCCACGGGCTCTCACATGGGGCACTCAGAAACATCTGGGAACTGACACAGGGTGGGATAGCAATGGCTCTGACTCCATCCACAGCCACATTCAGCTTTAACTCCTCAGTGGCTCTGTTATGGCAATCATTCAGATTGAGGGAGAAAGTGTGGGTTTTTAATTCAAATTAAGGTACACTGTGGTTTTAGGACGTGCAAGTCACAGGGCTGAGTTTGCTTGGCAGTGTTGTTCCAGCAAATTTGCAATTCATCCCTCCTGCCACACTGGAGTGTGGGACTGAGGGTAAATAGGAACAACTGCAATGGGACAAATAGTTAATCACCCAACAACCAGAAACCATATTTTTGTAAAATACAAGTGAGTCACATTTACTCAAATCAGGGCATGATGCCAAAATTGAGACCAGCAGGTCAAGAGCAAGTCACCCTTGTGTCTCACTGTGGGCTGCCTGGGGTAATGGAAGGGCTTATTATGCTCTGTCTTTAATCCTAGAAACTCAGATTTAACACTGAATGAGCAACAGTACTCCTAAATGGGCAGGTCTTCAACAGTATTATTTACAAGAAATTATTATTTTTTTTTTAACCTGCTCTTTATGGCTTAATAATATTTCTTGGTAATAGGGTTCTGGTGTAGAAATATATCACAACACATATCCCTGCCCCAAATTACTTTCCAGCCTCGTGTGTACAAACTTCTGTGTCTCAGCTGCCACTGTTCTCTCTTCAAAACCCAAACTGTGTGATATTTTATTTTTAACCTGCTCTAAGTGGTAGCGAGTGTCTAAAATCAGTATCAATCAGTTTAGCAACATCTTCCAGTCCATGCTGCAGAATTGTCCTGTTATCATGACTGTATTTTTTTCCTTGCTTAGTTCTCTTGTTCCTTTTTTAATTAATTTCCAGCATGAATTACTCGTTCTTATCAGGAGAGAATTATGTGACTTGATTCAAAGCTAGTACTTCCTTCTGCCATTTCTCTTACATGTTCTGCAAAACATTCCTTGTTGTTTTATTATAAAAGTTAAATAGTAACACTTGATTTCACAGCCTGAACTTGTTCACTACTTAGAGTGTTTTATCATGTCCTTCCTTCTTTCTGACCCCTTTCTGCTTGTGCTTTTCAGCCTCACTTCAGCTTTAGGGTCTGGGGCTTGCAGACACTTCCCCACTCAAACATTCCCTTTGTGTCACTGGCTCTGCTCAGATGTGCAAGTTCAAGTACTCGAGCTCTTGGAGAGCAGGACATGAATCCAGCAGTTTCACAAAATGCAAGGCAGATGTGCTGTGCTTGGGAAATCATGTTGGCCATGAGATAAGAGCTCTGTGATAACTTCTGACCCTCCTTTTTATGCTCCCCATGCGATGCCACACCACGAGCAGGGCCCCCTAATGCAAAGCAATAAATAAGCAGGGGGGCAGAAAGCAGCTGGGCAGCATTCAGCAATGGTTTGGAAAAGCCTGTTTTCAGCCCACTGGAAGCTGTAGCAAGGCTGTTTGTGTAACAGCCTCCCTGTTGCCCAGAAACAGCACATGAGACTACTGAGTGTCTGCAGAAACTCAGATCTGGTTTGTTTGACTTGGATGTGCAGAGAAACTGACTTTTAAGTGTTACTTCAGCTTTGAGTCAGTGATTACCCTGGTAGTTTCACAAGCCTTGCCTGGAAATGGGATGTTAATTGTTGTTAATGAGTCTGTCCACCTGAGTAAGCTCTGCAGGGCAGAGCTCACAGAACATAATTTCTCCACGATGTCTCCAGACTCTGCCCTGCTGACCCTGGTGTCTCTAGCATTTAAGAGCAGCGGCACCAAATCTGCTCCTTCAGACCTCAGAGCTTTCTTGTCAGTCCAGGACAGTAGCCAGTTTCTGTTCCTCTCTCAGTCCCATGGGATTTTTAGAATGAAGTAAAGCCAAGGTTCAGCTCTTGCCAACATTTTTGGCACAGGGAGAGGACACTGTTGGGTACTGTGCTATGGGATACTGAATATGGAAAGAAGAGTTTAGATATGGAGCTGGAGTTCCATCTTTCTATGTAGTTTAATCGATGGTGTAGCTGTGAGTAAAGGTGTGCTGAGCTGCTTTATCATGATGGCATTTATTTTTTCTGCATTTACAACTTCTGTTCCATTTTCTCCAGTTCAATTTTCATTTACGTTTCCTCTGCTGCAGTAGCTTAGGCCCTATTGTAATGGCATTTCTTTGCAATCCATCAGTAATGTTCACCTGTGGGGGATGTTTCATAGTAGCTCCCTAAGGGACTCACAGGCAAATACATAAGACCTACATTCCTATTTGAGATAAAGAGAAGACAAAGTTTGAGCAGTTTTAAAGATAATGAAGTTTTGTATTTTGCTGTAGTGGGTGATACATGTGTTCTGACATTATTCACATGGAACCAAAACAACTTTAGGATCAAGTTTTTGTGTCATACCTGACAACTCCATTTATCACCAGGCTTTTTTGTGCAAGTACAAAGTCAAAATTGATACACGTGGCATTATTCCCCAGGTTACTCCAGCTGTCTATCCAAAGTCACCACAAGGCTGTGTTATGCCATGAGTTTCTTAATCTCACTAGAAGACCCAAGTAATGGGTGGGATTTTTCATCCAGAGTAAATGTCACTGGGGCTTGGCTGCTTCAGGCCAGGAGGAAGGGCTAACGAGCTCAGAGACAAGAGCCCTCTTGGAAAATTCCCTGTGAGCAGCTGCTCAGCCACGGGGGCATCAGATCCGGAGATCAAAGCTGGCAGGGCATCCCATGAGGAGGAGGGCAGGGATTCAGCCAACAACCCTTATGGTCAGCAGCCCCTACAGAGGACTCCTCTCTGTACTGCCCGTGCCCTGGGAAACAATTCAGCTGGACAACATTGCATTCCTCACCCAGGTATTCTTTTAGTGTTACTCTAGATTAAATCTTTCACTTTGGGCACTGTCCATATGTCTATGAGTTTCCAAACTCATATCTGTAAGAAATCAAAAGTTTTTCTGAGGATGGTAAGGTTTGCCCAATCTTGGGCTCGTGGAGCCTCATGTTTCCAAGTCCAACAACTTCACCTCACTGGTGGAGCAGTTACTTTGGCTCAGTCATCCTCCACAGCAGGAGACTGAGGAGTCTTGTCATTGACCCACTGTATCATTTTCACTGTGCTGCTCCCTCATTTTGGGGTGGCATTTGTCTTATCTGTTGCCTTCTCTAGGCTGATGTAGTCCCCAGCCCTCGTTGCAAGGACCTCTTTCCAGAGTAAAGGTGGTTTGCAACCGATCATGACATCTGGGCTGGGCCAGGGAGGTGCTGCTCTTTCTGGCCACATCCAAACAGTCCTCAAATTAAAAAAAAATAAAGCAGAAGGGAAAAAAAATCCATACAGAAAAATTCCTCATGATTTACAGTGAAGAAATCTCGTATTACATGTTATTGGAGCTGCAGGTTAAATCACCTGGGTTATTGCTCTTTACACAGGTAACTCCTGCTCAGAATTTGTTTGCTCATTGCCCAGAAATGGTGGCCTCATACACACACAGCCCATTGTCACTTTGTCCCCTTTTAGTTCATTTTACATGGTTTTGGCAAAATAAAAAGGCATTTGAAAGGCACCTCCATCTCCTGTCACTGTTGCTATTAAGGGACACATTCTGAACAGTGTCCAACCTGCGTTCTAAAGCTTTTAAAATGTCCTTTGTGATTACACTGCTACTTCTGGGTTCAAAGAAAATTCAGCTGAGGTGGGATTTAAGAATCTAATTAACAAGAGTCCCATTTTGTAAAGAAAACATGGTAGAGGTAAAAAATTAATGTCATAAATCACCCTATTCATAGAAAAAGAATGTGTACTTATTTGCAAATCATTGTTGCAGTACTGGTAACTTGTATTATTACTTACAGTGAAATTGATATTTTCCCCCTGAACAAATGCTACTTAAAATTGCAACTCAAGTGTCTGAACATTTGTTTTTAATTCTAATAAAGTTTTTTTTTTACATTATTATTATTATACATTATACATTAACTTTAAAAAAGTAAATTTTTTTGATCTTTAGATAAGAGAGTTTTCCAGAGAAAAAAATACATGAAGTCATATCTGTTTATGGTCAGATTTTATTCTTACAGTTGTAGTGAATCTCTTTCTTCTGTCTTCATTGGGACCAAACCTAGAAAAAACCACAAGAGTTACAATATCTGCCCCTGTAAATGGAAATCTTTGCTCTACAGAGGTTTTGTAGATCAGACTGGAATAGTTTTCAGCCTAAATTTATTTAACTATATAGCAATTAAGGAATAGCTTGTCAAATGTGCTTTTTATATGTAATTTTATATGTAATTATATTTATACACTTTTAGATATGTAAAATATAAAGGCAGACTTTGGAGTAAGCAAAGTGAAAATGGTCACAGTAAAAGTTCACATGTTGAACTGTTGAATGTATTCATTATTTTGTGCCTAACTTTCATGCTAAGGCTATTCCTATGGAAGATAAAAATATTTCAAAATTCTTATAAAAGTTGGACCTGATCTAAGTTAGTAAAAGCTGGGTGAAAATTACAAAATTACAATCTGATACAGGATAGTTTTATGTACACATGATGTTTAATAAGCAGGAAAAAAATTAAACTACACCCAAGTTTTAAACAGCCTTATGATAATCACTAGAAATGTGGCAGTGCCAAATGTAGAATGTATTCCTACATATAATAGCTAAAAGTATTATATGTGATGTATGTAGTATTATACTATGCAAAAATATTATAGTTTAAAATTAGCAATATAGAACTACTCACAGAAAATTATTTTTATATATTTGTTCCAATTTTTTGAGAGTGTATTATTGATCTATGATTATAATTACTGTATTATTATATAAGAATAAAAATAATTGTTGTATTAATATATCATAAAAATATTATTAAATATATATTATCATAATGATATGTCATATATATATATAAAATGTAACCACATAATTGTGTTTAAATTGAATATTACATTTCAATATTTTTATATTTTTAATAACTATATTTTAGATATTATTTTAACATATTTTCATATTATTATTATCCTCTTCAGTTCTGAGGAATAGGTTATTTTTTGTAGTGGCCTGGGCTTACTATAAGCTTCTCTGTCTAGGTTATATATCATTAATATTTTTTTCCATAAAATTCTATAATTTTAGGAAGGAACATTTCTTTATTTTGTGACATAATGTTAGCTTTACTGAATATATGTGGTTCCCTACAGGGGCTGCCACAGTCCGATTTTATGCCCATGTGGGGGTTTCCAGAATTTTCATATAAGAAAAATACATTCTAGACAGCTCTAACCTTTTTCAGATCTTTTTTTCTTACATTTGTTACAAATCATTTCAGCATTATGTAAGAATGCACACACACCTTTCTGTTCTTTCGCACTGACTCAGACAAAGAAAGATTTAACAGAAGACAAAACAAATCAGGAAAGGTTAATTTAAAAATCAAGAGCATCAAGCTACATCTGTTTTCTTTTACATTCTCTATATAATTTTCAAAATAGTCAGAAATTATTTTAGAAATTGTGATAAATTATGTTACTGCCTCTGGAAAAATGAAAATGATAATGCACAGAGCTCTCACTTCCCTTTCTTTTCTCTGTGTTTTTTTATTTTTATATTTTGGTGCAGAATGTCATCAATAAATTCAGTAACATCACAAATTCTCACTTCTGAAAAAGAAAATGCATCCCTCGTTCTTAGTGCATTATTTAAAATCCACAAATCCACTGCCTTCTGTCCCTCTTTTCTAAGGGTGTTCATAAATACGTATGAGCAGCTATTAAAAAGAATTGAAAATCCTCTGGCTCATCTTTGGTGAGCCCAAAGCCCAGTGACCACCTTAAAAGGAAAATCCTAAAAATTGAATCTTTCACTGGAAATAAACACCAGCGCTTTTGATCCAATAATGTCTTTGGGTCTACTGAGGAAAGGAAATAGTGGCTCTGTCCTTCTTTTCTGGGGTCAGTTGCCATCATGGCAGCGTTCATATTTTATTCCCATTTCCAGTTCTCTGGACCACTATGCCTGGATTTTATTCAGGGTCCTTTTAAACTTGACTGGTATAAGGTGAATATCAATGCAAATAAATTCAAGGGCAAAAGCACGGGGCAGTGACATGTTCGCAAAACAAAAAATAAGACTCTACAACAGCTGTGTGGTATCAGTTTTGCTCGATGCTGCAAAGACCTGGGGCATTACGCAAGCCGACAAGAAAAGATTTGATGCATTTGATAGCAGGTGTTTAGGAGGGATCACTAATGTCAAGTGGCATCACTATGTCAGGAACATTGAGTTTCAGGAGAGAACAAGAAAGGAGAAGATTGTGGACTTCCTAACAAGGGAGTGACTTCCATGGTCCCACCACTCCATGAGCATGGAGTGAGGCTGGAGGGTAGGGGAAGGTCTTGTGAGCTGGATTTGCTCCTCCTGGCTTCCCAGCCCAACCTGAGACTCATCAAAAGGCTGGAGAAGACAGTTGGAATGTCTTGTAGATTTTGACTTAACTTGTCTGCTGAGGATAAAAAAGCCTTGGGGCAAGGAGTGTTGTTCTGCTTCTCTGGGGTGTGGGACGTGGTCAGTACTCACTGAGCCGGTGGGAGAGGTGAGGAGATAATTAGCTGAATGGGAAAATGAACAATAAAAGACATCTTTTTGTAGGACTGCTCTCCAGCAGTAATATTCACATGAATCAAGGATTTCCAAATCAGGCCTCTAGGGTTTTGTAATGAAAACTTAGACCATGCAGACAAAATGGGCTTTAACAGACTGCAGAGCCAAAATCTACAGCAGTAGGCTCAGTCGACTCCAACAAACTCCCACAGATATGAGAGCATAAAAGTCCCCAGTTGTTCACATTTTCTTTCAGAAACAGCCTTTCTGCATGTGTCTGAGGAGCATCTCTCAGTAAAACACAGCCCAAAGAAGATAACTTGAAACAGATGGGAGCAACAGATACTAAAGCCAGGCCACATGGGTAGAGTGGACCTGCTTGAAGCAAGAGCAGCCAAATGGATTATGATGTAGTAATGTGTGAAAGAGGTTGCACTATTGTATGGACTATCTGTAAGTGGAATTTTTTCATGATTGAATCAAGAAAAGGAAATGTACTCTATCCAAATGTTAATAAGAACCATACTTCAAAAATATCCACGTTGAGTTCTTGAATCAAATAATATCAAAAATAACTCACTGTCCAAACTAGGATCTTACCTTTTTGTTATTTATTTTTTAAACTTTTACTGAGGTTTTAAATATTCTCCTTAAATCTGCAGCTGGTGAAGTTTATTCCTTTTCTATTTTTTTTTTTTTAATTTACAATGTCTTTAGGCTTCAGAAAATGTAGGTGGTAACTGCAATGAGCCATTAAGGTAAAACCATCAAATCCCTGTTAGAGGTATATATCTCTGGGTTTGAGCTAGAATGTTTTACTTTACTTTTCCATGAACAGTTTAGGATAGCCTTCCAAAAATAGACACGACTAAAATATAATACTTATAGTGGTAAAAATGCTTTTTCTCTGCAATATTCTAACTGTGTTTTAAAAACCAACACAGGAACACTAATCAATGATTCCACAAACAGAATCTATTACAAAATCAATTTGAAACCAACAATACTGACCCCAAGCTATTTTCAGTTGAAAGTTTGGCTCTAACGTTGACTAAAAGAAATTGAAAATATTTATTCAGGCAGCTAACTGGCCTATCAAACATCCAGCATTTGGAAGATCTCATGACAGAGCAAACCCTCACACGAGTGTGAGGACAGCACCGCGTTTCAGCAGCACCACGGCGTGCCAGGGCTCTGCAGAATGAGACCTGGGTAACACCAATGACATTTAGCAAATTACTGCAGAAAACTGATAAGGGCATGATCCTTTTTTTATGCTGAAGCACCTTTTCATAAATATAGAACGAAAGCTTGTGGCAATATGCTGACAGATGCCACAGAGCAAGCAGTGTTTCCCCCCTGCCCCAGGCCTGGAAGCCGTACCTGGAAGCCTCATGGTGCAACACTGTGGCTGAACCCATGGCTCAGGACGTCATGTAGCAATTGTGCAGGACAGAAAGTTGGATGAAGTGCTGAGTTTTGAATGATGAGGTTAACTCTAACTGTATTTTGTGACCAAAACACAACACAGTCTTGTTTAGGCAGTGTATGATCCCATGCTGCATGTAACTCTGTGTGTGTGCCTGCACACAAATATACATACAGAGAGGGCTGAAGAGATAGCGTGCTCAGGGGTGAGTTTAGAGAAATTTATAGAGCAAACTTTGGCATCAGGAGATGGTAATTACTATTAAAATATCTTCCATGTGAGTCTAGTGAGGGACAACGCCCGAAAGAGGATGAGTTGAGAGAAGCCCCTTTCTCACACAGTGAGATTGGATCCTGACCTGGGTCATTTGGGGCCTTTCCCACCAAAAGACCCTGGAGACAGGACCCCAGCCAATGGCAGCTAGATAATGGCATGTGATTAATGCATGGATGGACAATGGCACGTGGATAATCTTCCATGAAAGTACATGGATCCCCTGCTGAAAGATGGGGTGGGAAGGGTACCACCTTCCTCCTGCATGCCAGCCCCAGAGGATTTGGGAGCTTCAAGATCTAACAGATGATTATCTAAAGGACTGAGGGACTTCTGGAGATGTTTCTCTTTCAGTGACCCCATGTTCTGGTCACACCAATGTTTGACCCTTTGGCTGGGTGAGTGTGGTAGGGGTTGGCCTGCAAGGTTCTCCATCAGAGGCCCATCTGCCAGGGGAGCAGGTACCACAGCACAGAGGTCTCACTTCAGCACCCTCTAAACTCCAGGATTACCAGTGGGAAGAGCACTCAAGGTCAAGTGCACTTTTCCATATCTATTCAATAGTGATGGCAGCTGTCTAATGTTTAACCTGAATGCCCTGGAAAAAGTTCATGATTATGGCTAGTAGTGGATTTCCTAAATACCTTTTCCTTCATAAAAATTATCTGGATCTTCTCCTGCCTTTTAGTTAGGATAAAGCCTTCTCTCTCAACTCTAGGAGCAAAAAGGCCAAATCATTGTGCTGCTAGGAATCATGGTCTGGGTATATTTCAATTATATATACACAGGGGTGAAGTATACCAACACAAAAATTAGTGGTAACTGCAGTCTTCCAGTTTTAGCATGTATTTCATGTCATTTACTGTTATCCCATTTGAAAATTATAAGTGCAGTGCTGTGCAGTGGTCTCATGCCACGGCCTCTGTTTTTCCTGATTGCTCTTCTCCTCCAAACATTCTTGCGAGAGCAGGGCCAAGAGTACCTCTGGGACTAAGAAAACAACCCTGACCTTGCTTTTGCACAGAATGACAGCAGCCCTTTCTGGGATGTGATTGCACAGCATTTTCTAGTGAAGAGGCAGCTCACCAGTTTGGGTTTTTGTGGTATTCCAGATCATAGGATGGATTTAGCATGGCAGACTGAGTGCAGTGTTAAGCGCCAGAGTTTCAAGTTAAGGTGCAATTGTCTAGCTAAGAAGGTCTGAGCATTTTGGCCACAGCCAGCTCTTTCCCAAACTGTACAAACCCCTTTGATTGGGAACAACTCTCTACAGACTATTTTTGCTGGGGCAGAGAGCTAAGATCTAATCAGTGAATGGCCTCATTCACAGCAAAAGATTTTTGTGGCAAAAGATTCTGCTGAGGCAGAGAAGTCTTTAGAAAGAAGAGTGTGAGTCTCCTCCATGTCTCTGTGTTCTCATGAACTTGGCAGAAGGAAGGAAAAGACTAGACTTAAATTATGATATATAAATATAGCTTATAACTTACGTAACTAGTAACTTTTCTTTGCTAGAATAATACTCTTCTGTCAAAACAAAAACTCTTCTGACAAATTTAACTTGTTTAAGAGGATTATAGAAACTTTGAACTATTTTATCTATAATAAAAAGAGAAAATAAAAGCGGCTTGGCAGAAACCTTTCAGTTATACTTAAATGTGGTTGACTCAGGTGATGAGCAGCAGGGGTGGGTTTTTTTCCAAGCTGGAATTTCTAAACACATTCTTTTAAATCTGATTGAGAATGGAAACAGAACCTGGAATGGCAGAATTTTCCATAGGATAGAAGCTCCAGTTTTGACTTAGCACTAAGACAGAAAGGAAGATGAAAAGTTATAGCAAAACAGAATTTAAACACTCATGAAGGATAAATCCAGGCACTTCGGACCTCAAGTAATTTTTAGGTGCAAGGGGAAGCCTTAGAGGTGTTCAGGTCTCTTTCAAGGATGCATGTCCAAGAATATGCCACTTTTCCCTCTTGTGCTGACTGTTCCTGCTGCTGGCTCAGAGGGACCATAGCTCTTTGTTACTGCATCATTTTCAGAGAGCACCTGTGAACATAAATTCCATGGAGATTATGGAAAATGACCAAGATTATCAATCCTCATGCACAAAATGTGCTCAGGTAAAGAAAGATCTGACCTGTTGTGGCTGATTTCAAAGGGGAATCAACAGACCTTGGTGTATAAGTTGGCCAAACAATACCTGGCTCACCATCAAAGGTGGGTGAGGAGGGGACAGGAAGGGTGAAGTTGGCAACATTAAATACCAGGGTAAGTTATGGAAGTCTGAAAGAGGGAGTTTCCTTTGTTCCAAAAAAACTCTCTCTGATCATGACAGCTCCTACGAATTTACAGTAGGCAGAGGTTCATGGCTCCCCTCCACCAACACAAGTTTTATTCAAGATGATCAGCAGAAAAAAACCCATGGTTACTCCTTCACACTGTGGGTTATGTTGGCAGCCCAGTGGTGTTTTGGCAGTGGTCAGTTTGCTGATTGGCCCAACACACCACTGCTTGCTGGCAAAGAAAGCAATGTGGGTGAATATCCTCCACAACCAACTTCACAGAATTGCAGACTGGTTTTTGTTGGAAGGGGCCTTAAAGACCATCTAGTTCCACACCCCCAACCACAGAGACAGACAGCTTGTACCAGATTAGTTTGCTCAAAGCCCTGTCCAACCTGGCTTTGAATACTTCCAGGGAGGGCATTGTAGCCAAATACTGCTTTCTGGTTTGTCCTGGCCATTAGAGACTGTCCCACAGAAGCTTAGGGTTTGAGTTTATAGCTCATCTTCCACATACTGGTGTTTGGCATATGGTGGACACAGAAACCTGGCTCTTTTTCTTTTGGCTTCCCTAAGCACATTGAGTTTGTGCTGCTTAGAAATCAATCACTCTAAATTTGTGTTCAAAAAAACCCTGTATTTTTTAAGTTTGAAAGCTTTTCAGTCCTCTTTAGGATATTTACCATAGGAACAGAAGTGCTCCCCTCTACCACCAAACAATTGACAGTTTGGGGTCCTGCTTGCATATATTTTGGACCTTTTCACACTGAAAAATTCTACTTCTCGTTCCATGAGACATTTTTATTACAGACCTGACCTTCTTCACCTTCAAAGTGAAACTCAAGAGAAAGCAGTAATTCCAAATGAGTCTATACAAAAAGAGCCATGTTATGTTTCTGACATAAGGTTTTTCACATTGGTTTTCACTGAAATACTGTGCATAGTTTTCAGTCCACCGTAATTTATGGCACTGTGATAAGATATCCTGGAATCTTATCTTATACAGCTGGAATAACTTGCATGGCACATAGTTTTGTTCCTAAAACACACAATTCTATTTAAAAAAAAAAATCAAAACTTTGGTGCTCCTCAAGTACGTAAGAGCTTAGCTTATCTCATTGCTCTTCCCTCTGAAAGCTCAAAAAACTATATGGAATATATATATATATATATATATATTCCACAGAAAACAAGTGTAATTTGCTGGGTCTTTACTGTCTTTCAAACACAGAGAGAACCCAAAAATTGTGTTCAAATCTGCATGGCAACAACACAACATCTACCTAAGCCTGTGCTCTGGGATTGTGATTGTGAGGGAGGGATTGTGAGCCTGGAGGACCACCAGTTTCAAAATAAAGGTTGCCTGTCCTGAGGATTTGCAGTCTAAATAGTTCAGTAGTTGTAAAGGAGGGGCGGTGTTGTTTTTAGTGAAATCCAAGGTGGCAGCATCCTTGGAATGCGACTCCTGTTTGTACAACGGAGCTTTTACACCAACATTTGCACAGCTCAGCTTCTCCTCTTAAGCTTTTAAGACTTTGACCTGCTTTGCGGCGATTTAAAGGGCGTTGGTGATTTTACTCCCCAAGCGTCTCCTGCCACATGGAGCAAATCCCACACAGAGTGTGCAAGTGCCTGTCTGGGACACGGGCAAGGAGCACGCCCTGGGGAGAGGGTTTGGTCAGATCAGCGTTGGGCTGGGGAGAGGGTTTGGTCAGATCAGTGTTGGGCTGGGGAGAGGGTTTGGTCAGATCAGTGTTGGGCTGGGCACATAACAAGTGCTGTGAATTATGCAGGCAGCCAGAGGAGTGCCACGAAAGCTGTGCCGCCCCGTCACACCCTCTGCTTTTGTGCCCCTTCCCTTGCCGAAAGGGCTATTTTAGGAATGTTTAGGAGAGCTGAAAAATATTCGTTTAGGACTACGTTTTACCATCCTGTTAATAAAGTAAGGGGACTTAATTGCTTTGGTCTATCACGTGCCTCCATTCTAACCAAAAATAGCCTGCTCTGATCATAAGGACATTACAACTGTAAATTCTGATAACTTGAGAACCAGGAATGAGCATTGATATCTAAAAATGTCCCTTTTTGACAGCACTGAGAGACAAGGGCTAAATTTGGATATGAAGCTATGGCATTTTTTACTATAAACAAATGCTGTCAATGACTGACTATTTTGATCTGCTACACCACAAGCCAGAGAAGATTTGTAGGGAAATATTCCAATGACAAAGCACTGGTGAGAGGGGAAGGGACAGGGCTTAACTGGGAGCCTGTATGTTGCCAGATCAAGAAATTAGAGGGTGGATTGCAGATGAAGCTAGGAAAGAATGTGTTCTGAAGACATTTTTCATAGCCTACCTAGGACTTGAGCTTTTTTTATATTTATTCATCTGCTCAACAATATATTTATTTATTTATCTATACATATATACATATATATACACGTATATATGTGAAAGCATGTGTGATGACCTCCTGGCTGCATTGCTATGAAAAAAAAATCTCAAATATTTATAAATAAATATATTATATTCATAGTTTATATATGTATAAATAAATGTGCATGAGATTGCGTTTTATCTACTAGATCTGGGAGGGAAACCATCCCCACCAAGGCTTACACCATTAGCACAGTGGCACAATGGCACCCTCTGTTGCCCTGCATGATTCCTTTGGTGGCTGCTCCCACGTGAAAATATTAACTCCTGAAAACATCTGTGCACCACCTTCTCCAAATCCGACCCCTTCCTGCCCAATTTCCTTGTTTGTTTGGAGTTATCCTCTGTTATTTCCCTCCTTAATAAAATCCAGTTTGTTCTTCGAGCCTGTACTGGGGGAGTTGGCAAATTGTGGGGTTAATGAGCAAGCGTAAGCTGCGAGAGCCTGGACTGCCACACTCACTTCAGGAATAGCAGGGAGCTTCTGTCCCCGTTTTGTCCTCCCTAACACTGCTAATGACAGCTTCCTGCAACAGTGGCATTAAACACTGAGCTCAGTCCTGCAGAATAGTGATCATTTCTGGGAGATGCTGTGTGAGACGGCGCCTGGCCCTTCCTGGAAAGTTATTAGTCCTAATGAGATCGGGTTGTCCAACTCTCATGCTGCTAATTAAATCACAACTCCTCTTTTTTTTTCCAGTCACACAAAAGCTTGATTCATGAATTAAAATACATAGTGAATCTGATTGTGACTCTGATCCTCTGTGTGTTCATAATTAAACAACCAGCTCCTTTTATGAATTGAAACAAGACTCCTTCTGGGGCAGAGTGAGTTTTTACTCCTAATCATATTCACTTACATCCATGTGACTACACTTTAATGCTCATTAATGGAATGACACACAACCACCTTGTTCTTGTTGGAATTTCCTAATTATGACATTTTTTAACTGTAAGGACAACAAACTCTTCTCATATACTATTTTTTTCCATCTTTACACTCCCATACTCTGCCTTGTTACAAAGAATAATAAAATTATCTTGCTCTAACACTATAATTAGTGATTGATTTTACTGAGTTGACATAAGAAAAATTAGGTATGTGCTTTCCATTTGCTGATACGATTGCCTATGTTGCCCATGGGGAGTCTGAAAAAATTATCAAATGCTTTACTTACAACTGATCACTTAGGAATGATCAGTTAGAAATCATCAAATGTTGTCAGTGTCAGCAGACTTTCATAAACATATGTCCCCCCCCCATATTTTCTTCAATAAGTGTTGTCTAGATAAAATCTTTTACACTGAAAGTCTTCAAATCTTGATATAAAAGGGGAGGTGAAGAGAAATTCAGGGAGAAAGAAAAAGCTGACATAACAGTCAGTTTGGATTTTTCATGTACACAGTAATGCTTCAGAATCTATGCCACATTCACTTGTTTTGATACAAAGAAGATGTTATCAAGAAGTCAAACCGAGTTTTATCCCAGGCCTCATAAAAACAAGCATGTTTGACAGTTGTGGGAAAGAAGGGGGCTCAAGATGGATCTATTGTTCATGCAGAAATATCTCATTTCAAAAGTTAAATTACTCGTAATGATTCCATGTTAATTTGTTATTTGAATCCCTTACAGTCCCACTTTCCCCAGACAGAACTGGATGATGGGAGACGGTAAGGACATTACTGAAGCTTTTTGGCTTAGAGTAGATCTCTGCTGAAACAAGTTCTGATTGCTGCTGATCTAGATATGCTTTCTATTTTCTTTTAAAATTAAAACTGCACGTCTCAGAATTCAACAAAACTGTTTATTTTCTGACTTTTATGTCGATTTGTTAAAAAAACCACACAACAACACAATGCTAAAATGCCAAAGAAAATTTCTCTGAAACAAAACCAAGATGAAAATAGCAGTATTTTGAAAACAGCACATTTCAACAGGACTGAAATTCTTTCCCCTTCTTATTTTCTTTAACTAAAGTGCTGACAAAATCAATACATTTTCTGAAGTGTTTCATTTTGACCAAATTTGCATGTACTGTTAGAATAATGGATCCACTAAACTGATTATGAGTGGCTGAGGCTGCATGTTTTTCTTTTTGGGTTAAGGCCTTTGCAAGTCTACCAAGACCGACTTAGTCTTTCCTGAATAGAGAAATTATTCTAAAAAAGACAGAAACTCCAAACCAAACAACACCCAGAATTGTTGTGGCTCTCTTCCCGAAAGGTGAGAAGTGTCTGGTAAAAACACAATTCAGAGCCAGAAATTAATGTGTACAGCCTACTCTAGGCAGTGTGTTTGGCATCCCAAAGCGCCATATAAAGGATAGAGATGAAGGAAAAGGTGGATTGTCTGGAAAAAAAGATCAATACTACCCATGAAGAATGAGATTTATGACTGGAAGCTGATTGAAAACTGGTAAAAGAAAGGCAAGAAGGGAACATTGCTGATCACATTGCTGATCAAGGGGAGCCGCTCGATGGAAAATTCTTGGATTTCAGTAAAGCTTTTAATACTGTCTCTCATAGTGTCCTGGAAAAAATGTCCATGCCACAGCTGGATGAACTCATCATGGGATGGGTGAGCAACTGGCTCACAGGTTGGGGGTGGGCACAGAGGGTTATAGTGAGTGGGGTGACATCAGACTGGTGACCTGTCCCCACTGGGGTTCCACAGGGCTCCATCCTCAGCCCTTTGCTCTTCAACACTGTCATAAATGACCTGGAAGGGACACTGAGCAAGTTCACAGGTTATACAAATCTGGGAGGAGCTGTTGACTCCCTCAGAGGCAGGGAGGCCCTGCAGAGAGACCTCCACAGAGGAGAGAGCTGGGCAATCACCAACCACGTGAAGTTCAGCAAGGGAAAGTGCTGGATTCTGCAGCTGGGATGGGGCAGCCCTGGATGTACGGAGAGACTGGGAATGAGAGGCTGGAGAGCAGTGCCATGGAAAGGGATCTGGGGGCCCTGATGGATGGAAAGTTGGATCTGAGTCAGCAGTGCTGATTCCCAGCCAGGAGGGACATCCCTGTCCTGGGGACATCAGGCACAGCATTGCCAGCCAGGCAAGGGAGGGATTGTCCTGCTCTGCTCTGGGCTGGGGCAGCCTCACCTCGAGTCCTGGGGTAGCTTTGGGTGCCACAATATAAAAAAGATAATAAACTATTAGAGAGTGTCCAAAGGAGGGCAACCAAGATGGTGAAGAGCTTTGAGGAGAAGCCATGTGAGGAGTGGCTGAGGGCACTTGGTCTGTTCAGCCTGGAGGAGACTGAGGGGAGACCTCACTGCAGTTACAAATTCCTAGTGAGGGGAAGAGGAGGGGCAGGCACCAATCTCTGCTCTGTGGTGACAGTGACAGGACCCGAGGGAATGGCCTGAAGTTGTGTCAGGAGAGGTTTAGGTTGGATATCAGGAAAAAAGGTTCTTTCCCCAGAGGGTGGCTGAGCACTGAACAGGCTCCCCTGGGCAGTGGTCACAGCACCAAGGATGACAGAGCTCAAGGAGTGTTTGACAATGCTCTCAGGCACAGGGTGTGACTCTTGGGGATGGTGCTGTGCAGGGCCAGGAATTGGACTCGATGATCCTTTTGAGTCTCTTTCAGCTCAGGTTATTCTGTAATTGTGAGAAACTCTGTGAAAACCCTAATACAATAGGGCAGGAAATAAAATCAGGCCACAGATTGCTGTCTGTCCTAAAATGAAGACAGATTCATAGCAGGTGACTCCTGTTTTCCCACTAGTTCACAAATATTTTGTTTAGCTACACAGATTCCCTACAAGTGGGGAGCATGTTGTCAGGTCAGAGGACCTGCTGTTGGGTTATATCACTGTTATGAGAGTCACGCTGCTAAGGAGCTTTGAGTTGTACCCCATACTGAGAATAGTCTAAATAATCTGTGAGTCAAAGCATCTCTCATCAGGGATCACGGTGAACACGAGCAATTTCAGCTGACCCAACAAGCTAAACACAAACATGTCAAGATCTCAATAGCACCAGAACATTTGTTTTCAATATCCTGAGTGTGAAATCAGGGCCAATGGGCAACATTTATTTGGTAATGGCTTTGTTTGCCAGATGTTTCTTTCTCTAATCTTACTGCAGAGCACATAGGAGTGTGTACTGGTATGAAAATGATGATAGGAGAAAACACAGTAGCCAACTCCTGGTTTATTGCATCAGCATAAACAGAAGTGATTTCCAAGATGAAAGCCATTACTCCCCATTTGCATGGGTGTGAGATACAAACCCAGCCCATTCTCTTGCAGGAATGTCTCTTAAAAGCAAATAAATTAACCTTTGAGCCCTTTGAAATTAAGTTTTGAGAGTGGTAGGGCAAGAGAGAGCACAGAGTGTAAAGCTCTTCTCTCCCTCAGGCTGAAGGTTGTGCCTTCCAGAGGGAAAATCAAAGTGCACCTCAGTACTCACTGGCCCAGGTATTGAGGCTGAGCATGACTGATTCTTCTGCTGCTGCCATGAGCCCAGAGGGAACCACAGCCTCAAGAGAGACCTAAAAGGAGGAAAACAAACATGTAAAACTGCAGGTGAGATGAGGCACAGATCTGCTTTTCTTCGGACCCTGGTAAGGCTCCCTACCCATACTGCCTTCCCAGCCATACCTACAATGCACTGTAAGAATGTGTTCTTTGATGTAAACCACTTTTTCAACAAGTAACTTAACTTTTTAATTATAATTTCTTTTTGGACAGGAGTAATTGTTGAGAGTGCAACTGATGGACACATTAAATGTGGAGGCTGAGTAATGCTGGGACCAGAGAAAGTTTTCTGATTTTAAATGAGCTTCACTTACTGAGTTCTGTGTCCACATCAAAGGTATTTTGCAAAGAAATGGAGCTGACACGCTGTTACACTTCTATCAATGTATCAAATGTAATTTTATAGGTAATTGCTGCTGTAACATATTCTGTGAAGAAACTAGATCAGGAATATGGAGACACAGCTCAAAATGAAAATGTGTCTTTTCCCCCAGGTTGTCAGTATATTCAGAGCAGGAACAGTGCCAGGTTAAAGCAGAGCAAATATTTGCAGTGCAATATTTTATTCAGCAGAAAATTCCTCAAGTTTCTTATAGATAATTTTGGCCGATAAAGCATTTCTTTAACTGCAAAGTTTTATTTTAGTGCTTGCAGAAGCACTACTGAGCGTGAGCCCAAGAAGACAGGCTGGGGTTATTTTTAGAATGCTAACTCCCAGATAAAACCGGAGCACTCATTTTTTGCAATACATTTTTTTAAGTCTTTGTAGATTATTTGTTAGCTGGTTCTGGGGGAGATTGTACCTGGAATGATTTGTGCAGGATAGAGATGTTCTTAAGCCAAAATCTTAGATCCTAGAACTTTTCATACAGATCTCCCCTTTTTCATTTTATTGGTTATAACCCTGGGAGCACAATTCCCCAAAGTCTGGAGGGAATTTGGGTCTGCATTTGAAATTAAAGTAAGGTTCATCCACTGAATACTCTTATTTACCAAAGGAAGCCAAGCTCCAACCACATCACGTTGAACTTAAGCCATATATTTTATAAGATATGACTTCAAATGCAAGAAGTCATACCAGCTTAAGAAAATACCTCTCTTTCCGCCTTTCAAACAGATTTTCTTTGCTTTTCTAAGGTTTGCCCTCTTCACTGCTCAAAGAGTAAGTATTCAGCTGATAAATGGGAGAACTCTTCCAGAGAGAGTCCATCTTGGCTACACTCACACTATTAAAAAATGTAAATACAATTTGTAAGGGAATCCAAAATTTTCTAGGAACGCTTAAACCTTAGAGCAGTGTCAAATTCTTCAGACTGAGCAGGATCTGTCCAGATGGCTTAGTCAGGATATGTGTGCTCACCTCACCAGAGGAAACCCAAACTAGAACTTAGGAGGGTTTATTAGCAAATTCTACACACTGAGCTATCCTTATAAATACCTAAGGAATTAATTTATAGGTTAGCCCGGAGTACAAAAAGAGGAATGCACTGGTTTTTCCACAGATGGTTATGTGAAAAAATATTTCTCCACCAGTTGTTATTACTTTGAGATAATATAAATTACTCCTGGCTTCTACAAATGGGTTTGCTGGCAGAGGCAGTCAATCAAGTAGGGCCTTGCCCCGGATTCTAGCAGAAATTTAGGACAACAAACATAAATGCTTCACTAATATTTAAGATGGGATTCATTGATGTGGCCATGCCATTTCATACCCATAACTTATGGCCATCTTTTTAAAAGTAGGCACTTAATGAGCTTTCTAGCTGGAGAGGATCCTGCATAACCCCTCAAAGAATCTGTTTTCATCAGATGAAAACTCCACCAGAACAAGCTCCTTTCTGTTCATTCCTGGTATTATTTCACCATGAAGTTGGTCAAATATTTAAATAATACATGTACAGCCTTTTTTTCTTTTTTTTTTCTTTTTTTCTTTTTTTTTCTTTTTTTTTCTTTTTTTTCTTTTTTTTTCTTTTNCAAGCAGTTCAGCACAAAAGGTGGCACTCAGTTCTGTAACTTCCTAGGGCTCCCTGAAGCTCATACTCATGTCTGGTTGCTCAACTGAGCTGCTGTTTTTATTGTTGCCAGTCTGGGGACTGAAACAATGACTGGGGTCTCTAATAAGTCCTATGGAAAGCCACATTTATAGTTCATATCTTGCTGACCAAATGTGATATATATTATTATTAATAATAATATATACTATAAAACAGTAAAACCAGTAGATTTAAGGTTTTAAAATTATTAAATGCGATTGTTATCTTTATATTAAAATAGATATTATTGCAAAAAGTGCAAGAGGCAAGGAGCCTCTTTACCACATTGGAGGTGTTGTAGCAGGCTGATGTG
>VZTN01000489.1:668777-699673 GCA_013400515.1 Erpornis zantholeuca
ACCACATTAGAGGTGTTGTAGCAGGCTGATGTTTCTGGAGAAGGAGGAGGAATTGCACCTTTCCTGAGAGCAAGAGTCCACCTGTACGGAGGGACTGCCGCAGACAGCCCTGCTGACACAGGCAGGAGAAGAAGGAGACTGGTCTCCAGCACATGAGTGAATATGCAGGTCTCAAAAGAGTCACAAACTAGACACTTGCAAAAAAGTGTTGGGATTTTAGCCTCCAGGATTCCTGAGCAAGTTCTTTCTCAGTTTTCACAGCCGAGACTCATTTCAGGGCTCTGGCCTGCAGGTAAAGAAATGTGGACAAATGGATGAGCAGAACTGCACCTTGAAAGCAACCTGCTCATGGAAACTCTTGTGGATTGTTGGATTGGATTGTGATGGTCATGGTAAGATTTCACTGTTATACTCCAAACCAGCTGAAGCTCCTTCAGTCAACTTCTGATAGTCAACACCAGCCCTCTGAGGTGAACCATGGGCTGAGAAATTTTTGCCCAAACATTTGCTATTTAGTGATCAATTCAAAGTAACTGTTTTGCTAGAGCTGTCCCATAAGCAAAGATTTTTTAGAAAATCAGTGGTACTATGATCACCCCCTGTCCTGAAGTTTCCTGCAGCTGCCAGAGTGTGCAGTGGTGATGGTGGTTCCTCAAGGGAAACCTGTGTACACTCTGGTATTTTCTGACTTTCATGCTTCTGCGAGGCAATCCTATGACTACATTAATGTCATTTTTGTCATTTAATACTGTTGCTAACCCACATAATTGTTGAGGGACTACACAGTGCAATTTAGCATAATTAAGACAATTATACAGTTAAGCACCATGAGCAGTCAGTAGCCAAAGCTTTTTCCCCAGTGTAAGGAAACCTAAAGGCTCCTCATATTGTTCCTGTGCAGGCTCGAGGTTTTGATTGCTGATGAGCATGAAGATTACCATGGTGCACTGTCAGGCCTTTTTACCAGGGGGATGCTGTTGTTGAAGGGCAAGGGGGATCTGAGCCTATTCCCATCACCACCCCACAGGTTTCCCTGTGGGAACTTGACCTCCAAGGTTGTTATTTGAGCCAGGCTCGAGATCTCAACAAGGGAAGATACTTAACACATTTCCTCTGCATTTTACATCCATCTGAAATGTATTTAGCTAACTTTTGAGGTACCTTGCATGTTAAACCTTGAACCACAATTGTAACCTCTCCAGTTTCCCTTATTCACACAGTATTTGATTTGGATGACATATTTTTATAATATTTATTTTTTGGCCCATTTTGAGACTCTCATGTTAATGCCACAAGAACTTCAGTCTCCTGTATAATATTTCAGACATGGAGGGAAAAATAAAAAAGAAATAAAGAAAAATAAAAACCAACCGTCTGCATCCACTTAAACTATATTACAATAAAGCTCAGTAAAGATCTGATCAGCAGTTTTTTAGTTTGGTCTGATTTAATATGAAATAAATTAGTGGAAAACCTAAAGGCTGAAAGGAAACTTTTTTGCCACTGTTTAAAACAGGACATGAATCCTTTAACATAATATTTACACATATTATATTAAATACTTTCTGCAAAGGTAAAATTTAGCACTGCCAGATTCAGACTTACTGGGAAGGAAATTTGTTTACACTTAATAAATCTGATTTTGAGAAGAAAAAGTTTCGTTCTTTTTTCTTTATTTTTCTCCTGTATACGCACTAGCATTGACAGAAAATCCCAATTTCAAATTATGTAAACATACTCATTAAAAAACTGCAGAAGACAGAATTTGTATTCTATTTGATAGTGTTTTCATCTTGGCCTTCAGAGTTGCTCTCATTTATTATCTCTGGTGGTCCAGAAAGCTTTTGAGATTCTGAAAGCACCAAAGCTCTATATCCCATCACATCTTTATTTGTAATTATTGATAGTAGATTTGGAATGAATTTTCAGACTAGATACTTTAATATTTGGGAAGAAAAGTGTCTGCCAAGAAATATCAAATTGTCAAACATGACATTTTCACCAGAAAGCACTAGCCAGCTTTTCCAGGGAAGATTTCAGGGCCCAGGAGTGAACCTGGGCTATTTAAAACAAGGAGGTGGACTTTTTCCAGGGAAGACTCCATAGTCCCCATTAAATAAACTTCAGGATGATTTGGAATACAACATGTGATTCTCCTGCTCTGTTGACTCAGAACAAGGACATGGCATTATAATCCCAGAACCCTGAACCTTCAGCCTTATGCTGGGAAGGGATGTGAGGTGGGTACAATTCAGCCGCATGGAGACGAGAACATTTTGAAAAATCAAGGGACCTTTCATGAAACAGAAAAACAGTTTCCTACAGAGCTGCAATTAAAATAATTCCCAATCCCTTGAAAACACATACTGTTTATTAAGGAAGTTGCTAAGATGTGCCATAGCTCCCAGGCAGAGGTGAGAAAGAAGTCTTAACTCACCATCTACTTCTTTCATCTGAGATTTATCATCTAGCCAGACAACTTGAATCATTAGCACATCAAAGATCTTAAAACATCCCAGATGAAAAAACTAAAAACTTATTTAAGACCATGGTCTTTCAAAGATCAGCCATGTATTTGTAGATTTTAAGATCATATGGAAACTTTGCAGTCACCTTCTCTGACATCTGCAGAGCACAGCCCAGAGGAGGCTGCCCAGCAATTCCTAAATTATTTCCAATAAATTGTGGCTGACTCAGGGCATCTTTCTCGGAAAGATATTCAGTCTGATTTAAAGACTATAAGAACTGAGAATCCACCACATTCTTTGGCAAGCTGCTAGTCACAAATAGGGCCAAATCTCACCAACAGAAATGGGAGTTTTGTCTGGAATCATCTTTAATCTGCAGATTAATTATTCAGAAAACTTCAAATTATTAAAGATTCAAGAGAGAAGTGGGTTGTAATTTACTCCTTCCAGGAATCATGAGTCTGTAATGATAAATAAGGCAAGAAATTGGGGAAAATTAAATAAACAGGTTTGAAACAATTTTTAAAAGTCTGACTAAGGTGCACAAATATCCCTACAAGGAGAATATTCATCCAAGACACATTCTTTTATGGTTTTGAAGTCTAAAATTCTAGAGCTCAGAGATAGCATCTATTTAAAATACATGAACAAACCAAGGCACAAAAAGTCTGTTCCTTTAACTTTGCTCCCAGTACAGGTCCTCTGACGCCAGTAAGAGTCCTAGAAAAACAGGAGCAACACTCATTCCACCAGTCAGAAATTGCTTGTATGGCAGCACTTCCAATAGAAAACTGATTTTATCTTGCCATGACCCCAGTTTTGGCCAATTGTTTTGCTACACTGACAGGAAGAAGTCCTTAGTTAGCTCTATGAAAAGCAGACAAGCCACAATGTAAATAGAGTTTCTGTTTACTCTGAAGTCAGAAAATTCATTCCAAGAGGACAATGAATGTGGGACCACGTGCATTATTTAGTTATCTTTAGGAACATTGTTATTCCCCAAACACTCTGGCTACTTCTCACTACTCTGGGTCAGTTCCTTTTGCAAATGCACCTCATCAGCTTCAGCTAATTCATCACTGTGGCTTGACAATATTCAGACTTTCTTTCTAAAGATAATCTGTGTTTAAAGGCTCTGTTATATAATATAAGCCAAGAATATCTTGCAACATTTGGAAAGGTAGGGCAGTAATGTTCTGCCAGATTCCTCTCAGCATTTAAACATCATATTTTACATGCCAAAAGTTCCTTCAATTACTAATGACTTGTGAGTTTTAAGATGTATAATTTATATCTGAAAACAATTAGGGAAGGCAGTTTAGAAAAACTTATCTGTGTTTTGGGGGATGTTACCACAAAAAATGTCACTGAAAGAAAGAGAAATAAATGGACTGAAATTCAAGCATGTGTCCAGGCTCCTTGGGAAAAGTCAGTGCTAGTTCAGAGCCAGTTTCCTTCAAAGATAATTCTGAAGAAAGATTTTTCAGAGACATGCCCATAACAGATAAGTGAGTGAGTCCTTGTGGGCTTCAAGAAGTAAAAGAGAACCGTAGAGTCAAAGAAGGGGATTTTCAGATCAGTGAAAAAGAGCATTCTAGAAAAGGGAAAAGTCATAAAGATGAAAATCTGGGACAAAAATAAGTGGAAGGATATCTAAAATATTCACATGAGAGAGGAGAGGGGTTAGAGAAGTTTAGAGCCTCAAGCAGAGCATTAAGGATGGAGCCAGAGCTATCAATGAATTGGAGGCAAAGCACCACCCTCCTTATTTCCCTGGCTGAGCAAAAAAAGTCTGTTCAGATTAGACAGAAGACAAGTATCAAGATTAGAGATTCATCATGAGAAGGACCTGTTGGGTAAAAAGCACAAAACCCCTCAGCTGTAGTGACAAAGAGCCTGTCTGGGGCCGATGGGCAGGGATGGGCAGCAGCTGCTGCTGCAGCCATGGCCCAGGTCAGGCTGACCCCAGGGACTGCTGCCAGCAGACACACCCCTGGTGGGAAGCTACCCACCAGCTTTTCTGCAAAATCAAGGATCTGCCAAGGATCAGCAGACAGGTCCAAACCCTCAGGTCAGCACAGAGATGCAAAGTTTTATATAATTCCTGTTGCCATTACAAAATAAACCATATGCTAATTCTTTTTTGTTCTTGTGACACGTGGGGAAAACACTATGAAGGGAGAACTCCTGGTTTCCTTACCTCACAAACAGACACATTTTCACTAGAGGAAAGGTGTTACTTCAAACTTCTAAAATTCCCCAGTTGTGCATTTAATGACACTGTTGTTCACCTGTTGCTTAGCTAAACAGTTTTAACTCATTCCTCTTTGATAGCTGAATAATTATCCTACACATCTTGAACAAAGAAAAACTTTTCAATATGGAATGGGGAAAGACATGCTAAGGTCAGTCCCCAAAAATCTGACTTCCTCAAATAATTCTCTTCTAGATGAATGGCAGAACAGATTTCCCACAATCTCGACGAGGAAAGACTTGAAGGCTCAGAAAGAAGAGGCCACCACTGAGGTCTGCATTGTCTCCTCCAGTTCAAATAAAATGAAAAAAACCCACCAATATCTGCTTATAATCTACAGAGTGTCCCTGTCACAATTCTGATTAATTAATTTAGTTTTGCAGTTTAGATTAATTACAGTGAAAGACCCAAATACACTTCATGGACACTAATATCTGTCGTTTTATGACTGCTGAATAATTAATTACTTCTATTTCAGTACCTCCAATTGGGAAAAACCGGGCATATTAAGCCTAAGGCACAATCAGCCACCCAATAGGTCTGTATGAAGGCTCATGATGGAGCCAAAATCTCTCATTATTCGGCTGAAATATTCAGTCTCAAACCATACTGTCTTTGATATACAGATATTTCCAAATCTCTCTGAAGATGATGGGTTTGATAGCAATATTTTATTCAAGATAAATGGGATGAAAAAAAGCTCTTTTGTTTAAAAACAGAAGTTACTGTTTGTATAACTAATCTACGTGTGGTATAGATCTATCTTTGATGGTCTGGCTGAGAACTGAATTAACACTTTAAATTTTGCTAATGGCATGGCAGACCTGGATGTGTCTGCACAAGCAAGAGAAACCATCAGTGGCAGGCAGACAACCCCACAAAGAACACCTATAAAATAAAACCACCCAAAAAAAGGTGGAATTACTCGAGAAGGAACATGCTTTTATGACCGAAGACAGTGACTCCTACTTCACTGCTGCAGGTCTCTGTGAATATTGTCCATGAGCAAACATGATTTTGTTGAAGAAATACAGGTCACCACCATTTCAATCTCTCCTTCCAGTGAATACAGCCTCACACACCAGAAATTCTGGCTTTGAGGCAGGCAAATATCACCAGAGGAATCAAGTTTCCCAGAAGAGAAAGGATAAGCTGATATCTGCAATCAAACTGGAACAAACAATGGAGGTACTCACAAAGCTCAACAATGGCCAGAAAATAATTAAAACAAGATCTAAACAATTGCTGGAGCCCTGTATAAAGACTCTGAGTCAAAATTCCTTAGCTTCCCAGAAAAGGCAGAAATACAACCATGTCTTTGGGGGCAGAAAGAAGTGCGCCTGAGCAGATTGAAAAACCCTCCTAACATAAATAAAATTTTGATCAGCACATAAAAAAGAACTTTAGGAAAATGCACTAAGACAAAATAATAATTATTGTAAAATTGCATCCTTTCTTTAACAACAGCCAATATGAGAAGTTTAGGGCAGAAGTGTGGGAAATAAGATGGTTCTTTTTCCTCTGCTCTGCTGCCCTGGATTCTGGCCCTCAGCTGTTGAGGGACTTTTGATTTGCACTCGGTAATGTGTTGACATGGTTGACATAACACTGAGCAACAAGGGATGATGGGCCACCAAGCTTGCCATTAGAAATTGGACACCTTTTTCCACTGGAATTTATTAATGCACTTCAGCTGACACGTGGGCTCAAGGAACTGAAAAGAAACAACAAAAATAAAAAATCAGCTTTCCAAATAAGTTAGAAATGGACCCCGATTATCTAAAGGACTTTCACTCAAAGGGCACTGGTGGCTTTTCCTCCACCAGCTTCTCTCTGGGAAGATCAAATGGGACAGAAAGAATGTTTCAGCTCAGGGTCAGGCTCTTCTGGAGGCACTCATACCTCAGCCAACCTCAGATCCCAAGAGACTGGTTGGGGTTTATGTCTGAACAGAATCGCCCTGAGCATCCCACTCGAAAGTTGTGCCCAGTGACTGTGTATGGACCTGTAAGCTCATCTGAGTCATCTGAATCTCTTAGAGGTATGAGGTCGACAGATTAACAGTTTACAGCTGGATGGGGAGCACGAGAGAAGACCTCAAGTAACAGGAAGGATGTCCAAGGAGTCTTGTGCAATCTCAGTTTACATGGGCTTGGATTCAGACAAAAACTTGCAAGACACAAAAGACTGACATAGAGATGCTTGCCTGAACTCAAACATGTCTCTTAATCAAAAAGGCCCAGGAAACCTTGGGACATGGAAGAAGTTGCTATGCTGCTCCTGCTTTCCAGTTAAGAGTCCCTTAGAGGGAGGAGAGAGCAAAGAGGCTGGAAGATGGTATCTGTGAGCCCTGATGCTCCATCCCTGGAATGTCTACAGCAAAGGGACTTTAACTTGGCTCCCAGCTCTTCTGAGCTAACAGGGAAACAATGAAAATCAGTTCTGTTATCTTTTTATGTTTTTTGAGTGAGAGAGAGAAGGAGAAAAGAGGAGAAACTGGCAAGTGCAGAAAATCCAGAGAAGGGACCAGATAGAAGTTATTGTTACGAAATTCCTTTGTTTTGTAGCCAAGACCATTATATATCTCTGGCTGGCCAGACAAAGCATCATGTGTCTTCAGCAGAAGCTTCTCTTCTACCCAGGGAGCTGGACAGAGGAAAACAAAATTTCAGGAAGGAGCTGGCCTGAAAATGCATCAGAGTTCAACTCAGCCTGAAGCACAGATTGCCCACCTAAGAGAATGGTACAGGACTCCATGTTTAGGAATGGGGGACACCCTGTCTGTTGTATCCTATTGGTCTTAAAAATAGAAAATGCCCCAAACAAGGAGAAATACACCAGAACAAGACCTGTAGTGAAGTGACAACTTTTAACCCTGGGGGAAGGAGCGTGTCCCATCTGTGAGACCCAAGGACCAGGTTTGGGTGGCTAAGCCTGCCATCATAAGGACTTCTTTTGAAACCCAAGTAACACACCAGAGCTTTCTAAAGTCTTTGAGAAGAACATGTATTTTCACTGCTGCTCTCTGATGGCCAAGCAAGTGGGCTCAATGGGAAAGTGAGAGCAAGGAAACATGAGTTAGGTTAAAAAGATATTTGCTAAGAAACCCAATGGGAAGGAGAAATCTCCTCTTGCAGAAAGAAAACAAATGTTCTCTGGAAGATTCAGCTCTACAAATGTTTTTTAACACACAGTTTTCTGTGGAGTTTTTTGCTTACACAGTGTTTTGACTTTACATACAAATCACGGAAAAAATGTGATACAGACTTTGGCACTGCCTGGTAGAGTAACAAGCTCTCCTTGGGAAATCTATTTCCTGAAAAAATGCAAATTCTGCTCCCAGTCCTTTCTGTTCATATGTTAGCACTGTCCTCTAACTGTAAGAACTAGCATCTGTGCTTCCTGAAAGAAATAGGCAAACACAGGTACACTAATATTGGAGATGCCCCTTGAGCCTTTTAAACTTTGAATTCTAAGTGTTTTGTCTACTTTAATAAATTCCGTGTAGCTAGAAATTCCACACTTGCCTCTCTACCAGCAATCTGATCATGTAATAATAAGGTTCAATAGCAGTTCATCTGGTTACGTGCATCAAGCCTCCCAAAAAAGACTGGGAACAGCATATTCCACCCATTCAAATAGAAAAAAACCAAAACAACACTCTAAAAAGACAGTAAAATATATCACAACACTTTCCAAAGTGCTGGGTAAACTCAGGTCCTTCATAAATTCTCCTATGTGGTTCCTGAAAAGAAACACAGAAATGTGGATCTTGAACAAGACTTCTACATGGCAAAACTGAAAAAATGCCCATTTCTGCTGAAGAAGAAATTTTCAGTTTATAGAAGATTTCTCACACATTCAAACAGGGAACTTTTAGAAGAGGTATTTTGCTTGGTGTGGACAGAGTTATGAGGAAGAACAGGCTGAATAAAGTTTGGAAGATGGCTCTGAATGCTGCGGGGTCACCCAAAAAAGTGTCACAGCACTATTTCAGGTTTCTGTCACAAGAGCCAAGAGTATCATTTTGGAGACTGAAACAGTTTTACTGGAAAGAACTTAGCTCCAGGAACCAAAACGAGCTGATTTTGGAGAAACAAAGGAGATCCACCAGAGACAGAAAGATCCATTCCACA
This sequence comes from Erpornis zantholeuca, assembly GCA_013400515.1. Classification (NCBI taxonomy): domain Eukaryota; kingdom Metazoa; phylum Chordata; class Aves; order Passeriformes; family Timaliidae; genus Erpornis; species Erpornis zantholeuca. Next base: position 677,636 of record VZTN01000489.1, read on the forward strand.
TGTTGAAAAGGAAATCGGGCAAGAAGAAGGTTTAAATGATATTTGGCCAGATCAGTGGGAGCTAGAAGGACCTTGGGGGGTATGTCTGAGTAAACCCTATTATAAATATTTAAATCTCTATCTTCCCTAAATTACAGAGGACACACGCTGTGGTATGGACATGAGCAGCCAGGGCCAGTATCAGACTGGTCTCCAAAAGCTGCAGAGAGCCTCAAAAAGGCAGCAGGTGAGGAAGCCCTTGCAGCACACCTGGAGATATATCAAGGGCACATCCTGGGAGGGACAAAGGCCTGGCAAGGACTTGGAACCACTAGCCACTGACTTCTGCTTTGTTACTGCTGCATCCAGAGTAATGCTTTCTGCCAAAGAAATATTAGGTTGTCACCTGTTTTTCCTGAGGTAAACAGCTTTCATGGCCCCTACTTGGGCCAGCTGTGTAGACTGGAATGTAGCAATGCTTATTGGAATTACACTCTCACCTGAAGGCTACGTTTGTAGCAGTCAGCACATACAGATGCTTAAGAAAAAATTAATCTTGGTGCCCAAAGCAATCTATATTAACAGTTATAGAAGATTTGTAGCAAAAGTCACAGAGGAGTTGAGCCCATATACAGAGGGAGAAGCAAACCCAGAGTCCTGCTCTGAGCCCACCACTATGTTTGATTCTGCCTCTCCCAAACAGTCTCAAGAGCATCCCTCCAAATCCACCCCACAAAGACCACGTGGCTCACCCTTCAAAGTAAACACATTGTTTGCAAAACCTTCTCCATTTCACACTTTGCATTGAGTGTAAAAACTCACCACTGAGAAACTCATAAACAGATGCACATTTGGAACACTGAGCTCTGTACTCACACTTCACTTCTCCATTAGACACTCACACTCAACTGCTCCTTCTCAAACTGATGGAATCAAGCCTTTGTGGTGTGAAGAATTTGCAATGAAATGCAGTCTGGCCCACAGACTATGACTCCAAGCTGAAGACAATTTGATAGATGGTGCACTGACCACACAGACAGGTTCAAAAGAAATCCGTTCGGCATTCTGGAGAATTTTGAAAGTATTTTTGATCAATGGTGTTTGGAAGTCTCAGGAACATTAATTCCATATCCAGTTTGCCAAAATGTCTACCTTAGACAGAATTTATGAGCATACATGTTAAGATATATTTAAAATCCTTTGAGACTTCCAAGCACATGAATAACACACGTATCATTACTACCTTTTTTTAACACAGCATCATATAAATCAAATGAAAGCGCCAGGCTTTCTCAACTAAGGAAAACCACTGCACTTAAAATAACAAAGGTAATACTTATTTACTAATGTACAATGTCCAAAATTCCTATTAAAATCTGTCAAGAACAGTTTAATGCAGCACACTCTCAGGAACTAAAATTAACACATACTTGCTCGGAGGTTAAATCCACCACTTTGCTGTATCCATATTTTTCATTTCAAAGGTTAGAAAGTCCCTGGTTGCTCCTTTGAACAGGTGAAAAAGTACCATGTTGAAAAATGGAAACAGCATCTGAATGTACCCACAGTCATTTGTCAGCTGTCTTGTGTCAAGCTACCATTAGGTGTTTATCCACAGTGCATTTGAGGACGATAATTTATCAGGAGCATTTCCTCACCTTCTCTGAGATGGTGTCTGTGACTGACATTATGAAATAGCTCATAGCTGGCCAGCTCCTGCTATCTGATGGGGATTGTTCTCAGCACTTGCTAATGGAATTCCCCCTGCATGGCAGATAATGGTAGTTGAGGACACAGGGAAGAAAATGGTCAACATTGCCATTTCCATGCTTCCAGATGGTGGCAGACTTACATGGTCAAAGGCTTGGGATGAGCAGTTTTGTTTTAAGTCAGTTGTTCTGAGTGTATATTGAAACATGCAGAGACTCTATAATAGGCAAAAATTAAGTTAGGGCTGATTTTTTTTTCCACAACAATCATATAAATTTACCAGGAGTAATTCTGTGTTGATTGAGTCTTAGGGAACAGAAGAAATCTTGACTGTTGTTCCTTAAATAATCATCCAAACAACACAATCATAACTTCAGAGTGTGTAAGAAGATAAAAGAGCTTCTTATTTCCTTGGCTGATAATATCCCTAATGACAAGGACCAACACTTCTTTCTACAAAACCCTAACCTCATTCAAATTTGTTTCCTTGAGGCTGAACAATTGCATTTGGATCCTGGCGCATTTCTTCATAAAAATAACTACATTTGCCTTTCCTGTCAGGGACACTCATTCAGCTGAGCTCTGTAAGGTCCCCATAGCACCTTGGGCAGCAGGCAAAGATCACTTTTGCTGAAGAACACTCTTCATGTGTTCATATGCAGGAGACATTCTCAGAGTGAGAACAGCACATCTCCTTCAGTTCTGCTATGGGATGGCACTCCACTGTCCCTAAAGGGTATGGGCTGTCACCAGTACATAACAGGAGACCTTCTCTTTGGATTTGGTACAAGAACCTTTGGTTGGCCAAGGCTCTATCTGCTTCTGGAACAACTCTTCTAAATCCTCAGGCACAATTAACCTCCCCCTAAATCTGGACTCTTCCTTTACTGCTTCCCATGGGGTTTCTTTATCCTTTCTTCCATGTGCAAAATTCTGATGTTTGGTACTCTTCCTCAGGCACTCTGTTTTCACTCCCACCTCTGAAAACCCCACATTTCACCTTCTTCCTCTTGCTCATACTTTTGTATACCCTCCATGTTACTCAGTTCTCTTACTCTTCTCATTTTCCCCATCACTCCGTGACTCAAATCCTTGCTTAAGCATCAAAATCTCATTCAGGCATTGCACAGTTGTGGCAGATCAGTTCAAAAAGACCAAGGACAAACCAGGATATTTGTCAGCAGAACAGACAGAGATGCAAGCAAACCAGGGCCTCAGCAACCTCTCCACTTCCTGCATATGTAAAAAGTTGTTTTGAGCAGAAGAGATGCATTGCAGATATTCAAGTAAGGAAAATATAGTTAACAATCACATCTTCCGTAACGGGCCTTTGTACAAAGCACAATCTGAATAATGTTATTTTGTTTGCTGAACAACTTCTGCACAGTTTTATGCTGAGTCTTCCTTTAGCAGTTCTTGCCATATTTAGTATCAGAGTGAGTTTGCCAAACTCAAAGGCTCAGATTCTTGTGGGGCTCCTGGGATCTGTGACATCTCAGAAACAGAGATCAAACAATAGAAAACCCCATGAGAAAGACCATTCCACCCTTCAAAACCATTAGCCCATCAGGTGAGGCACACTTAGTGGCATATTTACTTTTGACTTAAACATTACATGAAGTCATGGAACAGTCCAGGCTTTGAAGGACTACCAAGGCAAAAGGGACAGTTCTGCATAGGCCACATTGTGCATGACAAAAAATGTTTACTCTGAAAGGCTTATTGGTAGAGCCTCACTGAGGAGGTTAGCAAGAGAAAGGAAAATTTGATATAGAAGGAGATTACATAATTCTTTAGAGTTTGCAAAAGGATTTGATTTGGCAAGTCTGAGCAGCAGAGACGTTGCTCTCTGAGTTGGGGGTTAGTTTAAACTAGTGGAAGATAGTTTTGAAAGGACAAGAATATGTTAATACACTGTAAGTCTGTAAAGATATTTTGCAAGTGAGAATTGGCAACAAGCAGAGTGATTCCCCTCTATCTCTTACTTGGGGGAGTTGAAAATATCACAATTATATACCTCTAGGACCATATTTAATCTTAAAAGAGAAATAAATAACTCTATCTGTAACACCTATATCTCCAAACCATTCTATGATTCTATAAATGTTTATTCTCCTGTTCTGGTGTAATCAGGAACTATTTGTGGGGTTTTTTTTCATAAATACTGCACAGAAGATGATAGTGGTAACTGCAGAGATGGAGTTTTACCTGTCACTGTGTAGATAATTCCAAAACAAAATTTTCCACTTCCCCCAAAGATTTAAGGGCTGTTGGGAAAAATGAAATGGGAAGAAAGGTGACAGTAAGAATTTTCCAGTTAAGTTTTCTACCAGGTTGTCTTCCAATGGGCACGGGCACGGAGGTCTCTGCAAAGGAAATCTCTGCTTGGAGCTGATCACTGTGAAACACTCCAGAGGTGCAAGGCCCTTCCTGCCTTCTCCCACTGGCTTTATGGTCATGTCATTGAAGGCCCTTGAGACTTTTCAGACTGGGAAGAAGGACATGCCTTGGCTCACAAACATATATTCCAGTTGATTTTGGGGTAGTCATTTCCACAAAAGTTACATTCACACTTCCAGCAGAAGAAAGAATGTTGGGGCTAAGCCAGAATAATCTGTAAGAAAACCAGAGTGAAGGATTTCTCTCTTCTCTGAAGAGAGAGGGCAATGCAAGCAAGGTAAGGATCATGCCTGGTTGTGTGTCCTCTTAACATATAGAAGAAGCAGGAATAAGATTTGAATGCACTGTGTGGTTGGGGTAGAGGAGGAGAGTAGCATGAGAGATGGCAGATCAGGTGTAGCAATGTCCTTCACATTTCTGTGCACTCACAGTGAGCCTACACTGCTCTTATGCATCACAAACCACAGTTTGATCTGTAAGAGTTTGTTTTGCTTTTCAATATTTAAGAAACATTGCTCTAACACATGAATTATGGTTATGTTTGTGAAGGAGCAGCAACTCAGATTGCTGCTGGGAACGGGCAAATCCTCTGGAACCAGTTTCAGTAGAAACTAATCCTAAGAAAAGCTTATCTAAAACTTCAGCATTAAACTCGGTACAGGAGCTAGAAGGAGCTGACAGCCAATTAAATATACTGGAAACTGAAGGGAAATGTGGGGGCGGAAGAAAAATGGAGATATTTTGCTGTTCCCTGACTGTTGCCCCTGGAAAGTCATTCCATCCTGAATTTCTCCAATGCCATATCCTTCGTAAGGTTTCAAAACCAACATTTAATATATATTTTTAAGGATAACCATGTCTGAAAGTTAAAGCCCTTTGGGGGAGAATAAAAGAGGGACTTCAAAGTAGCAAAACGCTAAATCTGGCAACTTGTTTTTAATGGAAGCAAAAACCTGCACGATTTAATACTTTAAAGTGTAATAAGAAGAGAAATGTCACACGTAGAGTTCAATTTCTACCCATGGAATTGTGCCCCTGATTTAACAAATTCCAACTTAAATGCTTCCACCACAACTGAAAAATGTTTTACTGACCTCGAGCTCATTGTACAGCAGAGGTCCAACAGTATTGCTAGGACTGGGATCAAAGAAGCAGTGCTTTTCAAAGCAGCCAGCCTGAAGCCAGCTAAATCCAGCTGGCAAACATTTTGCAGTTCAGCAAGTGTTGAACCCCCTTTTTTTGTGGAGTTTTGTTTGGGATGGGTTTTGACATGTTGCACTGAAAGTCTGTTTTAGCTTCAGAGGAGTCCCTGGTCTCTCCCTCGCTGAAGAATATTGCTGCACATGATGCTGCAGTGGCCTGAGTTGTCTTAAATCAGTCTTCAGCCTTGCAGAAGGACCAGGCTGAGCACTGGCATTCAGCTACACTCACCCTTCTGGTGTTACAGCTTTCCTTTGGTCCTGAGCAAAGGAAAGGTCCTGTTACAGCTTTCCACTCATAAAATTGCATGAAATCATGTAATCAGTGCATTGTTCCTAGTTAAACTAAGAGGAATATCTAGTATACCTGTATAGTTTTTTAAAATATATTTTTTTAATTATCTTCTCACCAATTCAGCTTTCACATACTTGAGCACCTGGTTTTAATACTCTGGACATGAAACATAATTCTGGATGCTGACACCAAACTGATGCATGTCCTAAGATATTGGTCAGGATCTGTCTCATAAGGTAACACTGATATAACACATATTATCACTATGTGCCAGGTTATTTTCGGCTCTTCACAGTGGGAAATTGCTGTCTTGGATAACAGAATGTCTGCAAGTGATTACATCTTGACCATTGAACCTACTGCTACTTAACAAGGATGTTAAGATTAATGTTCATGATGTGTTTTGGAGATGAAAGAGGCACCAGAATGTGATTTCTGATATGGCTGTTGAGCCAGCATGGCAAACTAGTGGGAGCAGACTGAGCTGCAGTCAGGCATGAGGACTGATCAGCTCTGCCCAGCCTCTGGGTCTTCTAAGTGTGCAGTGGCAGAAGAGTGCCAAGGACTCAAACCAAGAGCCAGGATACTGAGCTGAATGCTTCTCTTCTGGTTTCACTTGCATCAATGCCAGCTAAATGCAATGTTTGGGCAAAGTAAGAACAGGCTGCAGTGACAAAAACACGGCTCAGAGCACCTGCATGGATACCTGAGGAGAACAGACATTGTGACATGAGCTTGCATGGCAGACCAGGGGTACTGAAAGTCAAACTTAGATAATGAAAATCCTGTTATTGAACAGTGGGGTGTCACCAATAAATTCAGAGTAAAATCACTGGTGCCTTTGGACTTAGGACCCCAAAAGGATGACATTCAGAGCAGGAAACATCCTAGGGATAGCAGGAGATGTTGAATACACTCATGGGTTTGAACTGCCTCTCCCTGCTTGCTGAAGGTCTGGGTGATCTCTGCTGTCTTAGGAATCAAATTTATCTGCACAATTCCAGGTGAGCACTAACCTGAACATCTCTAAGTAAAAAAACAGCACCCAACCCATGAGTGCTTTATTGTATGAAATTTAGTTTTGTCACTAAGCATATTAACTCAAATCATCACTTTCCTCTTGGCAGGAGCTGTCAAGACACAGAACAGCTGATATGAAACGAGATCATGCTCTATCTGTCCTATTGAACCTGTGCTGCAATAAAGCCTGTCAGGCAAGAGTTATATGGCCAAAAGAGAGAAAAAGGGCTGGAGCCCAGGTCTTCCCCATCCCAGGCTACTGCCCACATTCCTCAGTCATCCTCCCAGACATATGCCAACCCACTAATGGCTTGGGTCAAACCATTCACTTGAGACACAACTTACAAGCTGCAGAATTCTCCAGACAGACTAAAGTCAAGACACTCAGACTGATTGACTGAACCAACATGCTAACACAGTACTAACAACTCAACACACTTGAAAACAAAGAGCAAAATAAGCTTGGCTTTCACCAAACTTCCTTTGTCCAGATGCCCTGGAGTAATGACAAAAAAAGATACACACACACAGAGCCTTTCACTTCAAGAAACAGCTTATTAAGGCTTTAAATGAGGAGAAAAGTCTCTCTTATTTGAGGAGAGGAATAGAGGAAGGACCAGGCAAGTTCCCATCTGGCATTGGCAGACATATCCAGTTTTTGCTGCTCATAACAATTAGCATATGTGTGCCAATGACGATTTGCAAGTCTCTGTCTGTGCTGACTTTGGATGTGTCTCAGCTGCAGGGAGGGTGAGCTCCCCAGAATTTTGCCATTCTGAGCTGCCTAGTTATCCATATTACCCTCATCCAGACAGCAGGGCAGACAATCAGACATGTCTCTTTTCAGTGCACAGTGAGGATGTGGTAAGTGCAGCCTAAGACCCAGAAGTTGGGAAAGGATCCCACCGTTTGGGTGTATCCATTCAATTTCTGGGTTTTGGTGAAAAGCTTGGCAAAAACTATGAAACTACAACATAGCAACACTACATACATGATGGATGTAGATTATGACACCTCTCAAGATGTTTCCCTCTTTCCTGCAGTGCCCCAGATAACTTAGCCAAGCAGATGTTCACCATTATTTTGAGCCATGGAAAAATGCAAGATTCACACTGAAAGAAAAAATATGGAACATGGAAGACATCTGAACTATTCTCTGTTTGCTTTGTCTTGCAAGCAATGAGGAATTTGTTTTTTCTGAGTCAGAGCTGGAACTGGAACAGAGACACCTCACGTTCTGGAGGGATCTCACTATCCAGAAACTCCAGGCACTAGGAAAGACAAGGCCCGTGTCTCTTCCTCAAAGAAATGTCCTGCTTCTCTGTAGAAAATAATCACTTTTCAGTGAAACAGTCAGAGAAAGAAAGAAGAGATCTTTCTGATGATATTCCAGTCATTCTCTTGTTCCAGCATATTATTTTGCCCAGTGGTTGACGGAGAAAAGAAAGACCCAGCTCCCTCAAGGTGCAGCAGCTTCTGGCTCTATTGTCCTTCTGGTGATAATGTTTTTTCTGTAATTATAACCCCAGTTCCCTCTCAGCCACGAAGCTTTCAATTTCTCTAACACTTCAAGACTCATTTCTATCTCAGATGAAATACATCCCTTAAAGTTTTCTGGGAAAAGTGTTGGTGACAAAAATCCTGTGTGTCATTGGCACTGGAGAAAGGCTGTTGGAACATGCCATGTAGCCATTCCCTCCCACCTTTCCTTCCCAGTGTTAGCACTATCATTGCTGACCCAAATAAATGCATTGTTCCCTGAAGCAGGGAGAATGAAGTTATTCTGAACTGATAAGGCTCCTCCCTGACTATTCACTGCTTGGACTCTGTAACCAGAAAGATGGTCCCCATCTGACTTGGCTGCTCTTCTTGGAATAGCCCCAGAACTTCTCTATACTCCAAGTAGTTTAACCTTTTTTCATCTCTGTGCAGCAGATTTACCAATGGAGCACCAAAGAATCACAGAATCACAGAACGTCCCAAGTTGGAAGGGAGGAAAGGATCATTGAGTCCAACTCCTGGCCCTGCACAGGAAAACCCCAAAAATCCCACCATGTACTTGAAAGTATTGTTCAAACACTCCCTGATCTCTCTGGTGCTGTGACCACTGCCCTGGGGAGCCTGTTCCAGTGCCCAAACCCCCTCTGAGTAAAGGACCTTTTCCTAATACCCAACCTAAGCCTTCTGCTGACACAGCTTCACACCATCCCTCGGGTCCTATGCCTGTTTGCAACATGGTTCAAAGACAACACAGCTTCTGGAATTCTGCCATGTGAAAGGCAATGGCTACTGCATGCAGCTTCTCCTTCTACTCCTAACCACGCCAAGCACTACTGCTCAGCTTGCACTGCTCTGGTAGGATCAGGTGCTCACTGACCTGGCTGCCCCTCGGCTTTTCCCTGGGGCCTGGGGAAGCCAGCTCTGGGGCAGTGTCAGTGTCTGGCTCCATCCCTCTGTGCCAGGCCTGAGAACACTAAGTTTTGTGCAGCCTCAGGAAATGTCAGTTCTGCCGAAGGTCAGGATTTGTGAAACAGACACCTTTTTTTTTCCTTTTCCTTCTTTTCCCTTTACTGGGGAGTTTCTTTTACTCCCTTCTCCCTCTTCACCCCACACTTTCCCTGGGCCTGTTCCAAGAACAACCCTCGTGCCATTCTCTCCCACAGAAGGCACAAAGACCTTCTTTTACCGACCCGCTGGCTGTTCAGGATACAAAGAAGTTAAACTAACAATGTGGCGATACAACAGCCCATTATAGGCAGGTCTGGATGAGTCACAGAAATAAAGAGCAGGAGGCATTTAAGAGGCCACCTTCCCCTCTCCCCAAAGGCAGCCCATGTATTTTCTCCTACTACATTTGCCAGTGACCTGCTATTTCTGTTCCTTTGGAGTACAGCAAGGTCTCGGTTTCTCCTCAGGAATGGTATTTATTGCCAGGATTTATCACTCCTCAGAACAAGTTTGTCCAGTCTTTATGCTTATTTAGAGAATACACCACATTTAACTGGGGAGTTCAACCCCAGAACAAAATACCACCTGAAAACAGCATTTTAAGTGCACATTTAATCTTGGAAAGAGGCTAATATTCCTCTCCGAAAGCATTTCTAAGATCTGGGTTGCCTAATGGCTAAGTTCTGGGCAGATTCTGAAGGATTGAATGCTACATGCATTATATGGTGACTGGCACCATTTTCACGTATCTGCTATAGTTTGCAAAGATTTAGAAAGGAAGCTTGAAGATTTAGCAAGAAAACCAGAATTACTGCATTAAACTGCTTAAAAAAACAAACAAACAAACAAAAACCCCCAACCCTAAAAACAACAAAGCAAATGCTAGTTCCACACTTGGGTTTATCCTTAATCGTGGTTAAATGTGCCACCATCTAGCTTTTTTGGGATCTACCATCAGAGATTTCTGTCCCTTCAGCCAGCCATATCAGAGATATCCACCTGGTTATCCTTATCTTGCACATAACTATAGATATGTGGACAAAGCAAGATACTTTGTCCACCCATCTTTGGACACAGCTCCAAGCCATGCACAGTATCTTCCACTATCTCTTGTGCCTTGTTTGCAGACTGTTTTACCTATTTTCCCCTGACTAGAAGGGTGTTCTCATTGCTCTAGTGATGAGGAAAGGGCTTCAACTTCTTTTGAACTGAACACAAGAGGATTGTACCATCTATTTAGAGTCTCAGAGTACAGGCATCATGCACAGCACTGTAACGTTGCTATAACTATTATAACAATTATAATAAACAGCCCCCGGAGTGTGGCAGCCCAGAGGTGTGGTAGGACAGTCCCCAGGGCATGGTGGTGTGGTGGGACCAGGACCATGGTCCCCACTGCTGGGAGAGCTTGCAGTTTCGGGAGGAACCCCTTGTTGGGCACAGAGGCTGCAGAAGTGCCTGGTGGTGACACTCTCACTCTCCGCCAACACGTGCACAAATCCCAGGGAGTTCTGCTTTTAATGGGCAGGTGAGGCACTTCCAAGAGTAATAAAACAACCTGAAAGAACACACAGCGCACATAAAAATGCCAGATTCAGTTTGTCTCCTGCACCTCAAAATACAGAGGCCACTGGGGACCTACCTGAGATTTTCTGTGCTGTGGCACCACACGGTCTCACCTGGAGGCCACCTGAGCATGTTCTTGCTAACAGGCAAATAACATTCCTCAAAAGAGCCCATTAAATTAAAGCCTGCTACCGTGACCCAAGCAGGTCTGCAGCTGCAAAGCATCTGCCTGTGGCTGTCCCTGGATTCCTCATCCCTCACACAGAGCTTGAGGCTCTCCAGGACAAGTCAGACCCTGTCACCCACGGCATGTCACCCTGCCAGGCACCAGCTCAGTAAAAGGGCACCTGTGCCATGCCCCTGTGCCAACACCATTAACAAAACATCACCCCCATTATTCCCAAAGAGGTCAAAACAATTTTCACATCAAGGGCTGCAAACAAAGGAAGCCTGTCATCTACAGGGTAAATATTAACAACCCTTGGACTATTTGCAACCTAATTAAACACTTCTATGGAATATTTCTTCTGCATGTGTAAAATCTGGATGCTGTTTCTGTTGGGTACAAATCTCTGGGTGTATTAAGTACTGTTAGATAAAATAAAACAAAGAAAAATAAAAACAGCCCAAAATAATGAGTTCTTTAATGTTTTTATTTTAAGGAGATAATTTCAGTGCTGAATAGAATAAACTGTCTGAGTGAGTTTATTCCAACCTCCTCTACAGTTTCATAACACTAGATGGAGATCAGTGTTGGCTGATAGCACTAAAACTACTAGTGAGGTTTTTCTTGATCTTTGGGACTAATGGGACTTTAAAAAAAGTTTGAATCGCTAATTTTTTTTTTCCTTAACCAAAACCATTATTATGAAATTCTCTTCAATTTGTCCTGGAACATCTTCAGTCGTGGCTCAATTCAAGCAGAAACCGAACTGAAAAATTCATTGGTTCCTCTCTCTGGGCTTTTCTAAGTAATTTGGTAATACAGTCGCATGGAAACAGAAACTCCAGACTTCCACTTTGTGAAGGAGTTTGCAAATTCCAGACATGTTTCTGCCCAAATCAGAGCAAACCCTCAAATATTGCAAGGTTTTACATGAGTGAAAAATTGTCTGAATAATTACCTTTTTATTCGACCAAAATAGTTTTTAGAAAACTTCATTTAATTCCAACTTTTAAAGGCTACTTGTACACAAAGTAAAATAATCAGAAGATGGTTGAAAATGGAAGGGGAGTGTGCTCAATCTCTAAGTGTTCAAATAGAAAGTTTTAATTCTTTGGTAACATTTTTAATGAGTTTTTTTTCTGACAGGCAAGTAATTGACCACCCTTTATGGTACTAATTTTGGCATTTTTTCAACCTAATTATGCTCCTTGAAAATTTCTCTGACCAATCCTTTTATAACAAAAGGAATATTAATTAAGTGCACGTGGAAAGCATTTTCAATTAAAAATGCTTTTTATTGATGGTGAGGATATGTGTGAGCATGGCAGGCTGGAAATAACTAACAGCACCACTGAAGACCTATTTCCATTAGGGACAGCACTAGATATGGTACTTGGCTCACTTCAAACAGAGAACTTCACAAAGTTAGTGGGGCTAACAGGACCCTTTTCCACCACAAAACAAGGCAGCATGTGTGCATTGCTTTATTGAGTTGGAACATAACAACACAGTCTCAGAAGATCTGATCTGTGCTCCTGCCTTGGCCATGGCTGTGACAGGTGGCTTTTTGTACCTACAGGTGTTACAAAGAGGGACAGCATCAAATGAAGCTTAAATGCATGAACAATAACAAAGATTTGAAATTCCTAAGTGTTCCTAAGAGGTTTGAGCACACCTACACAATGCAAGTAGCTCTCTAGACAGAATAGACTCCAGCTCAGGATCCACATATGAGGCATATTAACACCCTGAACAATGTTGGGTTAGTTAAAGCTGCCTGCTGACTTGTTAATCAAAAGTGAGTATTATCCAGGAAATAATGGCTCCAAATAACGATTGTGTTCTGAGCCTCAGTCAGTCCAGAAATTTTATTTTCTTTTATTTTTTTTAAAACAAGCTCCTGATTTTAACTTGTAATAAAAATATCTGTTAACTTCCAGTGGGTTTAGTCAGCTCAGACTGATACAACAAAAGCAGGGGAAGTGAAATCCTGGCATGATCTGTGTAAGACTCTTTTTAGCATACATTTTCCATATGCAGGCTTATATTACAGAACAGCTAATCAATGGAAACATTGTGCTGACATCTGTGTGTAAAATCAAGACCTTGATGTTGACACCTTTCAAATATTTATAGTAGTTATTGTACCAACACCTTCGTGATCTCTCAGCCAAGTTACACACACGTGCCCACGTTTTCAAAGAGTCTCTCAAGCTGTGTATTTTTTGCTCTGGGCTGCAGTGCATATCAAATTTGTCATAAGAATATATTTGTGCAACTTTCCACCCCAAACTCAGGATCACTGTGCATGAATAACACTGATGTGCAGAGTGTTTGATTGCCGGCATCAAAAGCTCAGGTCCTAATTCCACAAAGTATTTCAAATTAAAATGGCAGGAATTTTAAGGACTCAGGAGGTTTTAATGCAATTTTACTGGGTGTTTTCCCTCCTCCACACCACGTCAGAGCAAATGCAGGCTGAGTCTAGAACACAGGGCAACATCTCCAAGCTGTGCCTGCTCCAGGACATCTCTCCACAGTGATAGCATGGATTGTCCCAACCATTTCCCAGTGTCATAGCAGCACAGCTCTACAAGGGACAGTCAGTGCTAACTCTGGATCCATGAAAACCTTCTTCCTACTTGAGCTTCTCAGTGTCCAGTATTGCAGCATGGACACCCAGTTGTTTGGGAATCAGCAAATGCTAAATATAACTTCAGAGAAGGCTCACTTGCACATGAGGTTCTGGGTGAGCTGCCCAGCTGCAGTGGTGGGGTGGGATGAGAGGAGAAGAATGACAGACCCTCTGGAGGCATCTCCCTCACCCTCCACACTACACAACAAACCTGAACAACACTTTCACACTGAAGACAGAGCCTGCAGGGAGCCCAGGCTAGAAGCCCACAAGGCCCACACTGCAGGCAGCCAGCTCTGGTTTGTATTTGCATCCCAGATTGGTCTCAGACTTCTGTCATCACCTGGGACAAATAATTCTGGCTGCCTCAGTTCTTACCCATAGAACACAAAGTTAGCATTCCTCTCCAAACAGCTTGTTTTACCTTTTAATTTGAAAATCCAACTTAGCAGCTGCACATTTTGGTATCTTGTGCTTGTGGTACAAGCAATAAGTTCCTCCCGAGATGAGAAGCTTCTGTGGATCTCAGACTGGAATATGGAAACAGAGGTATTACAGCCCCCTTGAGAAGACCTCATTTGTAATTTAGAAGTTTGCTTCAGATTATTTAATATTTTTTTCCAGAAGAGGGGAAAGTGAATTAAGATCCAGTTGTCAGCGTTCTTTGTTTGCTTGAAATTGCAAAGTCTAGAAACATCCCAGACAGACACATGGAAAACTGCTTGTGTAACACTGGTCCAACCCTTTTCAAAATACTATAAATATTTAAATAAAATAGGCATTTGCAAAGTTCAGACACTTACATGGATGTTTTTCTTTTCTGAGCTACAGTTACTCCCTATTCATATGTAGAAATTGGATGAGTGTCGTATTCATTGCGCAGGCAATTTCTCTGGTTAGATCTCCCAGCCAAAATAACAGTCTTATTTAGGAGCTGCATCAGTGTTTTAGCAAACTAATAAAAGGCAGCCCTGTGTCCCATCTCTAAATATTGACACTCAAGCTGTTTGGTTGGAAGCAGTTGCCTTGTATACGTGTGTACTTACAAAGATTTTCTGTTTCTGTTGCTGACAGAAAGAAACTACTGTTATTCTACTGAATAAACAGGTCATTGTGGATTTCTCTCTTCCATTGCCTCAGCCACTACAGAAGTCCTTAGGTCAAGAATTAAGTCATATTCCTTGGGTGTGGGGTTTGCTCTTGATCAGTAAAGAGGTGACAAATGAAATGTAGCACCTTTGCCCCATGTGGAAGCTAATCCATAAGTGCATGAAGGAGTGGGGTACATGTGTAAGTTTTGTATGCAGAGAAGTTCTCTTGATATTTCTTTGGTCTCCATATTAAAGCATTAGATTTGCTTGCAATGATGAGAGACACATGCAGTTCCTCCCAAAAGGGAATGAACATATAGACCTAAGCTGGATTTGACCACCACATTGACACCTCCACACAGGGAGTCGCCCTCACAACCTGAAAGTGTTGGATCCATGCAGAGGCAGTAAGTTTGCAGTTCATTTTTCATTTGTGGGCTTTGAGAGCAGAACATCCTTGTACCAGTGTGTCCAAATGACACAGATGCTTTCTTGGCCCACAGGTAGGTCCACTGAAGTCTTTGCTCACTGCAGGTCTTCCAGCAGGCACTGACTTAAATCACTTCCCAAGAATTACAGGAGGTGGAGAACTCAGTCATTTTGCATGGGAAATTTTCACAAAGGTTAATTGTCCTTCTCTAAAAATATGTCTGCCTTCAACTTGGCCATGTCTCTGTCCATAAGAGTGGAAGTATGATTGGTCTCAGTACTTTTCTGTGTGAAAGAACATAGAGACTGAAATTACTTCATCTCTTGACCTTTATTTTCAGTCTTCTTCTGATAACCTAAGAACTTGCTTCATAAATCTCTCATTACAAATTATTTTCTTTGGCTGTGAAAAACATTTCACTGCAATAAAACCTTTCGTATTTTTTTTTCCCTTGACCTCTCTCCCATTTAATAATATCTATACTAAAACATGGGTAGTACAGACACAGCATTCCAGGGTCTGTCTAATTAAAGCATTTAATAGAGGTAAAGTCACATCCCCCACTCAGTCTTGCTGCTCCTGTTTGCCAAGAAGACTCACATCCCTTATGGCACTGTATAAAAGAAATCACTTTCACCTTGACCTGTCCTTAGTAGGGATAAGATTTTACACATGCCACTATGTCCCTATGTGCAATTATAGAGCCACCATACTCCTGGAAATTATTAGAAGCATCATATTTAATCACTTCTAGCTGCAGTTAGTTACAGTGATGTCCCAGTGACACTGTGAGTAAATGCTTGTCAGTGTTGCCATTATATTTGTCTGTGGTTTGGAATGTTTTGGATTACATTAAGGAGAAAAATGCAGCTTTTTT
Organism: Erpornis zantholeuca; assembly: GCA_013400515.1. Classification (NCBI taxonomy): domain Eukaryota; kingdom Metazoa; phylum Chordata; class Aves; order Passeriformes; family Timaliidae; genus Erpornis; species Erpornis zantholeuca. Next base: position 693,452 of record VZTN01000489.1, read on the forward strand.
TTTCTTTTTTTTTTTTTGCCAGACAGGATATAAATGGCTTTGCAATTTTCAGTGATGTTCTAACCCAAATTGTGTGTAAGAAACAGCATAATGTTCCCACACATGGGGTTAGCTCACTGGGATGAGGACAGTTTTATGGCCTTCTTTATTTCTTTGAAATGCAATGTGAAAATGTGAGGATTTTATTTCTGTTATTTAAATGTTGCTTAATCAGCAGTCTGACTCCTGTTTCTGTGGCCTTCTCCTGGGAATCACAGAGGACTCCAGCAGGCAGGTGCCCAGCTCTTCAGGAAAACATTACCATGTAAAATATTCAACAATGGCCCATTTTCTCCCAACTGTTTGTCAACCATTCGAATAATACATTTTGTTATACCACAAGCTGCCAAAACATCATTCAAGCAAATTGCTTGAGGGTATGAAGAAGAGTGGAAAGATGCAAGTGGTAAAACATCAAAACTTTTGTGGGAAAAGAATGCCACAAAAGTATTTTTTCCTTATTTCTTTAACAATGAACAGTGCCTGATGCCATTTTATTTACAAGATTTAGATGAAAAAATAAAAGACTTCTAGGACTAAAAAGTGAATGTACAATAGGTACAAAGTTGTTCCTTTCTTCTTCATGTCCTTAATGCATACTGTGTCTTAGCTTGCTATTTTTCTACATATGCACATACAGAAACACAATTATTGTACAATAATGTAATACCAAATCTTGGGCAATCACACTCACAGAAATTCAAAGTGTAGATGTACACACAAGTCTTGATGGTTGGAGAGCTGTGAAAATGTGCTTTGCAGAGTAATGTCAGGCACTCACTCTTCTGAAGTCCTCAAAAGGTCAAGGGGGGAATGTGATTTTAGTGTCAAAAAGACCACATTTTTCTTTAAAGATAGTGTATATCAGATATCAAAAGGCTTTTTAAAGTAGCACAGAATGGCTGAAAGTGAAAGACAAAAACATCCCAGCAAGAAATATGTCATGATTTTCTAACAGAGTGGGTGAGTCTGAGGAAATTAATTACCAAAGGAAAGGATGGGTTCCCAACTCCTGTAAACCCCCCAGATGTTACAATCTCCATGGAAACAAGTCCATTGGATGTGGTAGAAGTTACTCAGTCAAATCTGATGGCTCTGTCATGACAAAGGGCAGAAGGGAAACAAATCTGGCTCCTTTTCCCCTTAAAATACATAACTGCAAGGCTGATCAATCTCTGCTCTCCACACTCCCCCAAAATACCCTGGGAAATTGGCAATGCTGATTACCAAACTCCATGCTGCTGTTTGTCATTATTCCATTTTTATCATGATAGTGCCTGAAGCGCAGGACACAACACGATAACCTTTACACAACCAAATTGCCTCTGTCTATGGCCCCTGTGTTCACATCCAGGAGAAAAACCCTCTTCTGCTCTGTTCCTTTTCATGGGATGCCCCAGAGGATCCGAGTGTCCCACAAATTCCAAGCAGAAATAAGTGTTTAGGAAAGCAGGTAAATACAATGAGTGATATAATCACCACACACGTTTACAGCTAATAGCAGAATTTGCTTCCCACCCTCCTTTTACCCTAAGGACTATTTGCTGTATTTAATGTGAACCTGTCTCCCTGTTATATGCAGAATAGGGGAATTCCAAAGCCTCAATAACTGATTGTCCTCAGCATCCTCTCCTTAAGAATATCAGTTGTGACCAAGTATGTGCAGCCAGTGAGTAAAGAGTTCTGCACTGAATGCTGCAGCTACTGAAGGCAGCTGAAGTTTTCAGGGAAGAGAGGTAAAGGACTGCTAGGAATCCCATTCTTCATACCTGCCACAAAAGAGATCCTAATCAGAGCACACCCTCCAATAACTCATCTAAGCTACCAAGCTTAGGATCACAAGAGACAGCCTGTTAGTCTGGACTGGCTAACATTTGCCAGAGCTTGGCTTTGGGGGTGCTCATTTATTGTTACTGCTGGCCTTCATTTACAGCCTTTTCCCTCTTTCATATCTGTTAAACTTTATTGCTTCTATTTCAAGATTTTAGCAATTTGGATGTTTTAAGGCACATTTTTAGCATATTATTTGACTTCATGGAGTAGATACGTGTTTCTAACTATATTTAATTGGAGTGAAAGACTTCACTTTTTTATTCTGTTACAATAGTACAACCTGCAAAAGTCTGACTTTCTAAGGAATGTATTGTAGCTAGAATGGTTTTAATACACAGTGAAGTAGAGGTAAAACTATATAGGGGTCATTAAAATACCAAACAAACAAAAAAAAATTTAAAAAAGAAAAAAACCCCAAAAAATGCCAAACCATCAAAACCCCCCTAAAAAAACCGAACAAAAAAACCAAGTCATCTTTCTCAGAGATAAAGCAATATGTATAATTTCATCTTGTTTCCAGTATTGATTTTTTTAAAGGAAATTTCCCTGCCTGCTTCAAAGTATGGAGTTTCTGTCATCTCTTTCTTTTACATTACCTTTCAGTTATTCACAGTGGCCCTACCTCTGTTGCTTTTGCTGACATTGCTCCAGGATGCACTAAGTTTTTGGGATGAATTTATGGGTTTGTGGTGACCATCAGCACCAGTGATCACAGACAGCCCCAGGCTGGTGGGACCATGGTTCTGGAAGCAGCACTGCTGATGCTCCCAGCAGGGAGATGTTTCAGGGCAAAAGCCTCTGGGCAAAACTGAGTGCAGAGATACCCAACCAGGTGGTTGTGATGGCTCCTTCTGGATGTAGCTTCACCAAAGCTCAGTAAGTCATGACAAATTACAAACATTGCTCTGAGGGAAAAATGCAGGGATTTGTGCACTGCCAACTCTGTTTCCAATCACCTTAGGCACCTCCTTTGCTTGGTTGTGTTTGGAAAGAAAGATGCTTAAACCCACTGCATAACTTCTCATACTTGAGGTCACTTAATGAAAAAATCCAGAGGGTGAAAGCACAGTTTGCCAGAGGAAGCAAGCTGCTTATATTCAGGTGCAGGCAAGAACAGGGGAAAAAAGAATGCTTGTGTTTTGTTGAGAACAGTTAGCCCTGAGCTCATCCCACTCTGTGGTTATGCTCTGAGCTGCCCACACTTTTACATAGCCAACACAGACTTCCAAAAGAGGATTTCCCCACAAAAAGTGTCTAAGTCACACCTGGGGGCATCTTTCCCTGCACTGAGCACAGAGGATGCTCTGCTAGGCCAGGTCAGATAAATCAGAGCTAAAATGTTTGAAGAGTGACCCAGGTCACCCAGGTAGCCTGGTGATGCTCCACCTCACACCCAGGGCAGAGCTCTGGAGAGGTCATCAGCTTCTCTGAGCATTGTGCTTTGAATTCCAGTCCTCTATGAGCTCTTACAGATTGGTTTATAAAATGGAAAGGTTGTGTCTCACACACCACACCAAATGAACTCCCAGAAACAATTACCTTCGGAAAACTGATAGATTTCTGTAGGTTTCTCAGGGTGAGAGCTACTAAAGATGACATCTGAGAACTGAAAATGATGAGAGGGAAACCCCATTAGCAGCTCCCTTAGGAGCTCCTGTTTTGCTGGTCTGAACCCCTGGCAGGGAGATTCTCTAATGATATGAATCACAATGACATGACAAACAAATTAAACCAGCAAAGTCTCGCTTTGTTTACAAGGCTCAGCTTTCATTATTTCCCATTGCAAAGGAAGTGCAAGACTAGAACATCTGGTCCTGTCGATGGGCTTTCAGCCAAAGCTCCAACGTCTGCCTCTGAGCTGAAACAACAGCAGCCTAATCTCGGTATTGTCTTTAGCTTTCTCAGAAACTTTTCCTCCCCAGTGAGAAAGCAGAAAGAAATCTTCCCTCGGTGTTTTATTTCAGGCATAGCATGTTAAACTGCGACCACACCAACAGCAGATGCTCTCTTTCCACAATCCTCCCTCTTCCTGAAGGCAATAAAGGTTCAGACCAGGGAGTTCATCAAGGATAAGCAATTAATTTTTCTCAAAAGATATTTTTTGCCAAGGTCAGTTTTGCAGGAAATGTTACCTTATTTCTGAACTGCTGGGAAATGATCCCAGGGAATGTGGGAGAGCAGTGAGAAGTACAGAGGTCCCAGTAGAAATGAAGGAATTTTATGTCTGAGATCCTGATAAGATTCAGGGGAAAATATATTTCAGACCAGATTCTGACACCCTTGTTTCTACAAAGTGCCTGAATGCAGATAGCCTTAAAAATACATTAAATTTTACACTTCTAAAACGTCTCCCATGTCACTAGTGTGAATCACAATTGATTTTAGTACATCAAAGGCCAAAAGTCTGTTGTAGAGTAAAGAGTTGAACAAGTTGGGAGGTTTGCTGAATAAGATATACTTAGACCATTTTGTTAGCAAAAATATAATAATAAAATGCTCTAAAGTCTCACAGGTTCAATCTAAGCAACTACTGGCCGTTTCAGAAGAAAAACAAGCAGATTACCTGTGTGCAGTAAGACATCAAAAAAACTCCCCAGTTCTATAAATACTTAAGCAAGAAGAGTTAAAAAGAATCTCCATCCTTTATTGGATGGAGGGGAATTGTACTGACACAGGATGAGGAAAAGCCTGAGGTATTTAATGCCTTCTTTGGCTCAGTCTTTGATAGTAAGACCAATTGTTGTCTGGGTACTCAGCCCCCTGAGCTGGAAAACAGGAACAGGGAGCAGAATGAAGCCTCCATAATCCAAGGGGAAATGGTCAGAGATCTGCTGCATCATGGAGACACACACAGGTCTATGGGGCTGGATGGGATCCACCCAAGAGGACTGAGGGCGTTCATGGATGAACTCATGTTGCTAACCCTGAAAAGTTTTCTTTAGGCACTTTTATGCCTCACTGATTCTTACAGCACTGAATCTGTCGGAGTTGTTTTCAGGATGAGAAAAATGTAAATATTGCAATGTTATCTCCTTGGCTAACGAGAAAATTTCTGTTTTGGGATCTTTTTTCGTAGTTTGCGTTGTACACACTCTTGGACTGTGTGTTCACACAGACACAGAGGATTCCAGCAGCCAAGCAGGCTGAAGGGATCTCTCTCCCTCTTTCTCTTTCCTTTTTTTTTACAATATCTAATCTAAATATCAATTCTATAAATAAAGCCTTCTGATTTCTGATCCTCAATCAATGGACTGAGTGGTTTGTGGAAAGGCCCTGGGAAACCAGGGCTGTCACCTTTCTACAGACTCATTTTCACTGAGCCATTCTCCATCATTTCCCAGCAGTTCAGAACCCATTTGCTCACTGGGGAGGTTCCAGGGGACTGGAGGCTTGCAAATGTGACACTCATCTACCAGAAGGGCCTGAGAGGGGATCTGGGGAGCTGTCAGTGTGACCTGACAGCTGTCAGTGTGACCTCAGTGCTGGGAAAGGTCATGGAGCAGATCATCTGGAGTGAGATCCCACAGCATGTACAGGACAACCAGAGCGTCAGGCCCAGCCAGCACAGGTAAGTTGCTCTTGAATAACCTGATACCTCCTTGTTTATTTCTTCCTACTTTGAAACAACTGTGTTTCTAGATGATATAATGCCTAAAACAGTGCTTTCACATTGAGAAAGATGGATACAACTTTTGTCCTGCAAAGAAGAGAAGAAAAAGTGAACTGATGTGCTTGGTCCCCAGCTCTGCCTGTGGCTTTGCCTGCAGGGTCTGTAGTGACTGCCCAGGATCTCTAGGAAGAATCACATTGGTGCTTTCTTGGATATTTGGGTGTTAAATCTCTGTGATTGATCTTGCAGAGAGGACAAGGCAATGGAAAGCAACCTGAAGCAATTACTCATAAAAAGCCAGCCAGCTCCCCAAGAACTACACTAATACCCAGGAAAGTGCAGTTTAAGCTCCAGTAGCAATCACTTTTCCATGTAATCCAAAAGCTGCAGCACTGAAGAGAATTTGCTTTGTGTCTGAAAGGACTGACATTGCAGCTTCCTTTAAACAGCCATTACTGCTCCAGATGCTGGGAAGTGTTTCTTAAGTCAAACATGCCTCAGCAGATGTGGTATCTCACCCTTTTGGTACTCACAGACAACACATTTATGGGTAAGCTTTCAGCAGACACTTTACATTTTTTTCCTCTTTCCCTCTTCCCCCTCAGCAGGCAAACGAAGCTGAACAGCTCCACAGACTGAATTTGGCCCATCCTAAAGTGAGAAAATTCCAGACAACTTATTCCAGTTTTATGTCCTTCCTTCCTTCCTTCCTTCCTGCCTTCCTTCCTTCCTTCCTTCCT